>CM060864.1:21422369-21688369 GCA_030737845.1 Acorus calamus | reverse complement strand
GATTGCATTCATGAGCTGTTAATCATGTGAGGTTCACTACGTGGTTATTAGTAAAATGATTACCTTTTTGTGTGTTTGATTTAATTTATCCTTCTTTACTATGTCACACTAAACAACTTGAAATTATTGAGTGTGAACTTTAAGGAAAAGCTTGTTTGCATTTTAAATTAAATCATCCTCTTTTGCGTTGGATCATAGACCTACAAAAATAGTTTTAGGTCAACCAACCAACGAAAATCATTTCACCCACAAAACAAGTTACTAGATCAACCATTTTTAAGTGTTCGATATTATATGGACGCTATTACATGCATCAATCCCAGTTATCTGAAAACACATGTGAATTTTTATATTTTGTTACATAAAATATATGTTTTAAAAATATCAAAAGCAAGTAAAAATAAAAATTATATTAATATTATTCATATTATATACACCCACATAAAAAAGGAGTCTGGACTTGGTCAGGTTTGAGTACTAACAGTATAAAACTGCATTACTAATTAATCGAATTACACTGCCTATCAATCAAACTATTCAATAATTGATTTTGTAGTTCAATTATGTGTTCAATTGATAGGTTATGCAATTCAAAACATAATTCAAAACAATCTGAAAGTCTCATCGACTCAAATAATCTGAAAACATAATTCAAAACAATATGTGACACATTCCCCTGCAAGAGCTGTTCACGTGGTCTTCCAATTTACAGCACTGTTGTTTTTAATGATTCTTAAGAGGAAGAACGTGGACGGCATGCATGCATTATTATTTTATTATTAAATGTTTAAACACATTATTTAATGGTAAAAAACCCTAACAATGATAAAAGAATCCCATGTACAGCGAGATCCACTCATGAATCTTTAAAAAAAAAAGGAAAAATTCAAATAACTTTAGTGAACCGTAAGAAATCCATATAACCTCTTACTTTTTCTTTTAAGTCCTTGTAACCTAAATTCAAATAGCTCTCTAAGTTAAATTTTCATTAAAAGATGAAGAATATTTTGTAAATATTCTGTTTGATTAACCCTTACTAAAAACTCAATATATCAAAAACCTCTTACAATATATTAAAATTGAAAAAAATGACAATTTTACCCCTGCAAATAGATTATAAAACCAATCTGGAGGGGTAAAATCATCATTTACATAGTATTTTTCACATTTTAAATACGTTATAGATGATTTTTGATATACTATGTTTTCAGTCAGGGTTAACCAAGCAAAATATTCTTCATCTGCCAATAAAAATTTAACTTAAGAGGTTATTTGAATTTATATAGGTATCATATAGACTTCAGAAAAAGTCAAAAAGTTATATAAATTTTGAACAGTTTTCAGAGGGTTATATGAATTTTTCCATCGAAAAATATGCTATTACAAAAACTGTATACCAAGACACAAACTAATTGATACATCCACTTGAGGACCAATTACTTAGCATGGTCCCCAAAGTCTACATCTCACTGAACCCAATCCAACCCAATTTTTGGATGAGTTGGATTGGGATTTCGATGGTCTGAACCGAACAAACTTCGAAATATGATAAAGCATGAGATAATAAATTTGAATGTCCAATTCAGATTTTAATATGTGAAATGAAATCTGAATTGCCTAATTTATTTTTATGCACTGATCTAAAACACGAATTGTTTAAATAACACCAAGCCCGAACCGAAACCAACCTGATAGATTGGATCCAAATTGACACCCTTTGGTTTAAGGGTTGGGCTGACCACCTCAAAATTCGGGTTGAGTTCAGGTTGAGCTCAAACCAGATCCAACCCATCCAATTACAGCCCTATTGTCAACCTGTGCAGTGAAGATCAGACACAATTGCGGTGCTGAGAGAAGGGCCGGCTTGTCTCTTTTGGCAGGGGAGAGGAGACTCGGGGTATTGGGAGGTGAGAGTTAGAAGAAACCTCAATGATGATGAGGTTGATGGCTACCTCAGCCTTCTGGAGGAGCTACACGGGGTTCAGGTGGTGGAGTCTAGAGCGGACAGAATAGTGTGGAAGCCCACGCCGTCTACGGGCCTCTCTGTTAAGAGTGGTTACTCTTGGGTGCGCAGTGGCCGGATTGGGCTCCCAGACTTGGCACGGAAGTACAAGGAGGTGTGGGGCTGTAAAGTACCTTTGAAGATTAGGGGGTTCATGTGGACTTTTTATCAGGGTAAGGTGCTAACTAAGTCCTCTGTGGCTCGATGGGCGCCGGAGGTGGACCGTAGGTGTGTGCTCTGTGGACTTGACGATGAATCCGTGGAGCACCTCTTCCTCTTTTGCCCGATGGTGAGGGAGGTTTGGGGAAGGATGTCGGTAGTAGGGGGATTGGGAGGCCCATTCAATTCTCTTGAGGAGCTTTGGGCAGCGGGGAGGCGGTTACACAGCGCGGGAGATAGGAGCGTCCGGGCGAAGGTTTCTCAATCCTATATCCCAGCGGTTATCTGGTCCATCTGGTTAACTAGAAACCATTCTATATTTAGAGGAAGTATTCCTTATGTCAAAAACATTTGGGAGCATGCAGTGCGCTCTATTGTGGATTGGGGGCATTTCTGCGTGGGGGCTAGTTCGATTAGCATCGTGGGTGGGGGAGTTTTATGATTGGGAGGTAGTCCCTTTGGGGTTAGAGGGCTATTTCAGTTACATCAAATGTAGTGTCGCTTCTACTTTGGTGAGGCCGAAAGTGTTTGTACTTTTTCTTTTTGGGCTTTCTCTCTAATTTATAAAATTCGAGGGCAACAGCCTACCTTTCATCAAAAAAGAAAGATCAGACACAATCATTCTTTTCATTAGAAAATAATTTCCGAACACACTATACTAAAAGAGTTTTCACAGGGGAATAAAAACATTCTTACTGTTCTAGGATTGATTTTAAGCTATTCAGAAAATCACAATGCTGCCCTCAAATTGAAATCGATGATGTTACAGTACTTATACACTCTCTACCTAAATTCAGAGCTATACAATGGTTCTCTATGTTTGAAGCCTGCGCAACATTACAATCATATGCGCGCATACTCTGATAACAATGATCGTGTACATATAATGCAAGGATTTAAATGTAATTACAGCAATTTTTTGCTTCAAGGCTGTCCCACTAACCTCTCTCGTAAAACACTACCCAGTTGTGTGTACAAGATATGCTGCTCCTCGTAAGTAAGGCTCCTTAGGATCTGCAAATCAAGTGATATTTCAATGTATATAAATAACTACTAATGGAAAATAAAAATGTCTGTATATAACTAAGGAAATAATACCTGGTCCAAAATCATATCAACCGAAAGATCTTGTTGCATGATGAAGGATTGATGATAGATGTATGCAAACACAGCCATCACCATCTAGAAGATGAAAGTTGGACAAAAAGTATATAGCATCAGTCTAAATATCATATAGAAGATTGTCAGATAATACACCACTTTCAAACAATTAGACAAGAAAAAAAAAACAGAAACAACCATGGTAACAGAACCTTGGAGCCAACAAAAACAAAGGTAGCTGCTGACTATGTTTTTTCTTTTTTAAAAAAAAGAAAAGAATTCTTGATGGAAGATGAAATAAAACAAAACAAGCTCATATTTGTGATTAAATATTTATTCATCACAAAATAGACAAGATTCAACATTAATGCCTTCAATTTAGCATACTAAGCTATAAATGCTCACCTGGCAATCCATTCTGTCAGTGATTCCACCATGGCCAGGAATACTGTCACCAAAATCCTAATATAACACATAAAAACTGTGCAAGATCAGAAAATTTTGCGCTTCCAACACCGTTGTTTTATTACACAATTGAGTGAGGAAGAAGAACCTTAAATTTGAAAGCTCTCTTGAAACCACTTGCAAAAAATCCTCCAAAAGGAGCTATGATTGATGCAAATAAACCAAGAGCCAATGCGTGCCATTGCACAGGCAGGATTTCCAAATCTTTCCAGAAAGGAAACTGCAAAGAATATAGTAGCTCAAAACATCTGCTACTTGAGTTTTATACAGATAATATGGAAAACTTATGAAGCAGCATTTGTATGGACCCGTCTTCAAAAGCAAAGCATGCTATTCCCAGTCAGAAAATCTCAAGTGAACCATCATTTCACTAATACACGTACATCACAGAAAGACAACCTCAAGTAGATGATTTGGATTCTCATTTTATCTTGAACAGAATCAATTTAGCTTGACGACTAATTAGATTTTTTATGAATAGTAATTTTAAAAGTTTTTTTTTTCCCAAAAAAAAGAATATGTTACTAGATTCAACATTCTACAAAGCCATAGTAATATGCTGACTGAACCACCTACTAAGCCACTTGTGGGCCATTGTCATCAACAAAAATACAAAAATTACTAACCCACTGAGGTAAAGAATAATAGTCCGGCTTGAACATTGGACCAGGATCACAGTGAAGCCATCCAGTGGATAAATCCTGTCATCATTTCACCAATTAGATATAAAACAAAGTCATCAAAATTTTAGATGTCCATAACATTCCATACTAGAATTGCAACATACCTTTCTTGGACATGTTAACCATGGGAAACGGCCCATCAGATTGGCAAGCTGGAGTAACCGGAAAAAAAATCCATGTCAAAATCTAGCACATTGTACAACATGATAAAGTAAAAACAACTAGGTCTTCAAGTCTCATTCTATGCCTTCCATATTTGATCCTTCCATTCACAATTTCACATAGCAAGAAAATATCTAGGCTAATTATAATGTTGAACAATTGTAATAGCAATTTAATAAATTAGATATGGAATAAATGAGAACGAAGGTGATAGAAAAAGGCAAAAGGACAGTAGCAACTAAGATGCCTTGAGGATGAAAAGATCTAGACTGGATGCTAAAAGTGGAAAAATGTCGCTTCAGGTGACGGGAGGAAAAAGAACTCACTATCTAAAACAATGCCACCTATGTATGAGTTTGCAAGAGATCAAGCCACTGTGGTGTGGGAGTTCATCAAGAACTTGATTCAATCACATGTTAAGTTTTGAGTTCAGTTTTCTTTACAGAGATCATGGTATTGGTCTGCAAGATGAGGAGGAACTGCATGCAAACTTCACTATATGTAAGAATGCCAAGGAAACAGGAAGTAAACTTTACTGTATGATAAAGCATGACTGTTTATCTTCAATCCAAGATCAAGCAGATTGAAGCTTCACCGATTTGACTTTTGCAACTATTGATATTATGTTTTATAATATATGTAATATTTATTTCTGAATATCATCAATAATTAAAGAATTCACGTATTGGAAAAGAAAATTAGCATTGCCCACCAGGAATGCAGATAGAATTGTTGCCACAGAAGCACCTATGAAACCTTCCCAAGTTTTTTTTGGGGAGAGCTTGATCAAGGGGGTTCTTCCAAAAAAAAATCCAAAGAAATAAGCAGCAATGTCATTGATTACAATAAGCGAGGCTGGCAAAAGAAACCTGCAGCAAGATCTGATCAGGACATAAAATACAATGGCTATTATATGCATGACAAAACAATCAAACCAACATATGACACAAGGAAATAGGCTATCATATAACAATCTAACATGCAAATAGGTAAGTGCTCAGGTCAAAAAATAACAAGGCATTCCGCACATATTTCTGGAAAATCTTCACTGGCATGCATAATTTATCGCTTCTGGAAAGCGGGTTTTTTTTCTTCTTGGTTTTTTGGTTTTTTTTGGATATCCCCACTCTTCTCTATCCCCTTACTCCGCATCTTCTTTCTAAAGTGGATGCATATATTGTGTCCCTATGTGGATAACCAACACTTTAGATTGGTTCATCAGTTTTGCTTCAGACCAACACAAAGTTAACCCAGCAACCTGCCGTTAGGTATGTTGATGTCTTCATCATAAACATAGGGATCTATTTATTAAGCCAACAGGAACCAATATTTACAGGGGACATCCTAAAGGTGTCCATTTATCTGAATCTGTTGATGCCCATACATGCTTACTAATGCAGAACATGGGAAAAAGACTAAATAAGGGGATTTGGTGATTAGAAGAAGAAGAAGAAGAAGAAGAAGAAGAAGAAGAAGAAGAAGAAGAAAAACAACTCCTATGTAAAAATAGAAGGTTCCAGCTTCTATTGGGAATCTGGACAACTGGGTCACCTTCTTCTGGGTTGATCTGGCTTTATCTGCATTTGGTCTGCTCTATTCCTCAAGTCATCTCCTTGTTTTTCAGTTTGCCTTGTGTACATGCATCAGCTAGCATTAATTGGCTACCTGGGAGCTGCAAGTCCCCTTGTCACCATCAGTCTTCCTATCCACCAGTTTAGGGTTTCAAGGAAAAAACTGGCATTTGAAAACGCAAATCATCTCAGTTTAGTCAACAAACCTGGAGACAGATGTCTTTTGGTTTTAAGAATTTACACGGTATACAAAGATCACGTCAAAACCCTCGGACTTAAAATGAAGTTTTTCCTGTCCTATTATTTTCTGGTTATAATTCACATTGTGAAAGTATTTTTAACAAATTAACAGCATACATACTTGTTGCTTGACAAAAGAGGTTTCTAAATGGATAAAGCAAATGCATACACAATAATCACTCTGGGATTGTGCCGCAAATGTAAAGAAAAAAACAGCCTAAATGTATGTGTATTGGTGGCAGGGAAAATAACAGATAACAATATCATATTCAAGACACTTCCAGAATAGTATGTCACATAGAATCCTAAAAATCAACAAATTCACATCCAAAAGAACATTTAATAGGAAAAGCCAAACAACACATTAAATGGTCACAATATAAACACCATCAACATGAGTGCTTTAATTGTTCTAATTCCCATGACCATAAAGTACACCTTTTCCTTTCTTTTTCTTATGGGTGGATCAACTGATAAAGGTACCATGTGACAACAGAATAACAAAAAATTGAGGAAGAAAATGAGGTGGAACAAGATTCAAAATGGAATTTTTTTTTTATATAGAATTAAGCCATGGTATATTTCAAATGCTAAGGCCAAAACTTTAGTCTTAATCAGAAGTAATACCAGAATATTCCTTCATAAATATTTGCCACAGTGAAAGAGGACTGTGCAAACACCAAAAGAAGAATCATGTGTGTCCATGCATATTGACCAAATTGATATTTGTACATCTTCTTCTTCAATGAAAGGATGAACCATACAAATCCTACACCCATTTCAATAAAAACAGAACCGATCAGAGAAAATAGATGGAATCATAAATATAGTACAGTGACTAAAAGCATTTGCATGAAATAAAAGACAATGCACCATCGCTAAAGGAATGATCAACACATTTCCAAAGAGAGATTTTGTGCATATAGTAGTCATGAATTATCAGGCTATGGACAGAGGCAGATAGTAATGAACCTATGATGTAAAGCAAATAGCATATGAACATCTGGTATTTTATGAGGCCGCTCACAGTCCGGTACAGTAATTTATCTGAAGTCACAGTGTTAACAAGCTGCCGACTGAGAAAACGCCCATAAGTAAACAACATGGCTGTGAAGAAAAAGAACCTGCAATTAAAATGAAGATAACATAAATAAGACAGTGGAAAGAACAGAGCAAAGGCTAGCCAAACCTACTTCATCATAAGTTCAAATAAAATACAATCGAGTTGATCTCTGTAATCAAGTAAAAGCTTAACAAATGTCTTTAATGGAAACTGCCCATCTACCAATTTAAAATCCTGAATCCCGGAAGTTGCCTATCTTCATTAACTTTTCTGAGTAGGTTGAACAGCTCCTTCGTCATGAAGAATTGTATCACAACAACCATGGCCCAGATATACAAATGACCCATGTAAATGATAAGCACGAATCCCCCAATCATCCATACAGATGAAAGTGTACGGATTCGCATCTTTTTGTATTTGTTCTGATCGTCGACAAGCATTTGACCTCCATTTGCTTTGGTTGCATCTGCCTGAACCAGAAAGCAGAAAACAGTTATTTTCTCATACATGTATCTTCATAGTTCAGTCTCCTCACACACCCCAAAACATTTTGAAGACCATAAAATATATAAATTCTTTTACGCAGAATATCAAAATTAGCTCAATATGCAAAACTACTATAAAATATCATGGTGGTAGCGTAAAAGAAGAAGAATACCATATCATCTTCTTGGAGAATGCCTTGAATCCACAAGCAAAACAAAATAAAACAGGAATTTTATTATAAATTTAAAAGGTTGACCTATAAATGTAGTGAAATTCCTTTCTAAGCCACATATAGTAAAGATAGACGAGATTTACCAAATTAAAAAAATACAATAAATGTAAATTTTTATATGTAAATTTTTTTTTAAGGCGGAGAAGTAATTTAGAATTCTGAATATTCCTCTACAACCCGTCCTACATAACAATAAGATTCTTTGTTTTTCGTAAAGATTGAAATGTTACATGATCCTTTGATATCCAAACTACCACCACATAGAACCAGAAGCACCCAATGGACAATGAAAACAGTAGAGTAGTAGACATTATAGAAGAGATAAGATCGCTAACCTCACTCGGACGTTTGCGATGCCGCACGCGGCCTGAAGGATTCGATTGCATGATTTACAATACCCGCTCATAAAACGGATACCCTACATCAACAACAATAAAAAGAGGATTATCATGTTATGCAACAAAACCAATGATTCAGATGAAACCAACATCATCAAAATGTCATCCCCCTCAATCACATTTTTATTTAAGCTAAAAAAAAGCACCAAAATCAGTCTAACCATACTACACATCGAAAAAAGCTCTCTCTATCTCTCTCTCTATCTTCACCAACTCAAGAGATCCAGTATAAGAACATCTATATCGGTCACCCCAAACAAAACCCTAGAGAGTCAGATTCTACACAAAAAAAAAACACTGAATGCCCTAAAATCGACAGGAAAACCCGCAGGAGCATCAAATCAAAGCCCTAAAATTAAAAAAAAATAAAAAAATTTGAAACTTGTGTGAGAGAGAGAGAGAGGGATACCTGCGATAGAGTCGTCGATTGTAGTTCACAAAGCCTTCAAAATGAAGTGCTTTCGATAGTTTGCTTAAATTCGGAGAGACTCCTTTTTTAAGATTCGCGATTACAAGAGAAATCCGAATCGCATAAAGCGCTTACAATAATCGAGAACTCGGACAACGCTATCCGTACATCCAAACACCAATTCCAACTTCCACGTTAATCGGGCGAAAACCCAGGAACACTCAATCACTCCGTATAATATATACTTGTGAAACCAATAATATAACGGGGGCTTATACTTCCACCCCCTTCACTGCTTCCACCCACCTTTAAACATTAAAATTTTTATTTTTTTTTAATAGAGAGCAACCCACCCCAGCCCTTCTTCCCCAAACACATCCGGTTGATCTTCCACCGAAAGTTCCTCGGCGCGGATCCCCCTCTTCATCCCCACCTCCTCCTCCAATGGCTGCGCCTTCCACGTCACCCTCCACCACATTGACGTCGACGTTCTCCTCGACCTCGAGCCCGACCTCCATGTTATCGTTGCACATGGCGGCAACAAACTATAGGATCACGCGTCGGGGATGAAGCCGCCGCCACCACCACCTCTTCAAGAGCTTTCGGCAGAAGATTGGTTCACGAGTGGGACTCGTGGAGAAGAGGGGCTCGGGGTGGATTCCTCTTATCAAAGAAAATAAAAAATTTTATTTTATAGGGGTGGGTTGAGTGACTACAGTGGTTGAAACAACGGCCCCCTAATATAACATGGGACATGATAATATTTTATGAGTGTCTTCGACTGCATTTGATTGTGTAATTGTACAACTGATAAGTAAAAATTAAATTAAAACTGATTTTTTTTTGTATAGAGAACCATCCCTCCACAACCTCTCAAAAACTCAGATTTTTTTTAACAATTTATACAATTGGTCTCAATTTTTAGTTTTGGAAATGGGTTTTAAAAAAACAGTTTTCTACAAACTCATAAACTGTCAAATTTATTTTCTTTGAAACATGTTTGAAAAATAAGATTTTAAATAAAGTGATTTAAATAGATTTGTTGTTTTCAATACTCATTTTCTACGCTTTTTAATAAGCAACTTTTTTGTACTAAAAGATGTAAATAACTTTTTAATTAAGTTTGTCTTTTAGAATGCGTTTAACAACACTTTTCATCTTTATGCTTAATTAAAAATAGAATCACCTTATTTAAATGATACCAAACTGGCCTTTAATATAAAAAAAATTATGTGTTGTCTCATGTATTTATTATGTTAAAAATTTTAACAATTTAAAATTTGTGTTTTTTAA
Organism: Acorus calamus; assembly: GCA_030737845.1. Classification (NCBI taxonomy): domain Eukaryota; kingdom Viridiplantae; phylum Streptophyta; class Magnoliopsida; order Acorales; family Acoraceae; genus Acorus; species Acorus calamus. The sequence goes on along the minus strand of CM060864.1, from coordinate 21,678,105 downwards.
TAGGATCATCAAAACACCGCTAAAATAGCTATTATTTTATTTAAAATGTATCCTAATACCCAAGTAATAAGTAATTAATTAAAAAAAATTACAAACCATGAATAATCACGAAATATGAATAAAATAGCTATTACATATTCTTAAATTTCTCCTCAAGTCCTATTTGTTGCTAAATATTCATATTCAATCCATGTTTGATATTTAGAATACAACATCTGAATATCAAATTGAATATAATAGTCCAACACAAATAATTTTTCAAATCTGATTTATTATAATATTTAATAATCTTTTAAAATCATATTTATAACATATCTTTTCATGTACTTATTTGATTAGAAGAATAAATGTGGAATAAGAGTTAATAAACCTAGAAAATATGTTTTGTTTGCAAGGTATGATTACTACGTTAGAATATGTGTGAACAAATTAATATTGTTATTACATGTTATCATTAGAATTGTGTTATTTCATTCAAACTAGGGATGGCGGTGGGATTGTCCCAATAGGATACCCGACCCGATCCGCCCTAGTTGGGTCGGGTTTCGGAACGAGTTTGGGAGATATAAAACGAAACTCGGTTGGTTTGGGACGGAAAGCGGGTTCACCTAGCAAAACCCGCCTCGAACCCGTCTTGATTGTAAATTAATATTAATATAAATATATAATTAATATAATAATTACATATTTTGTCAATGTCTTTTGATATTCTCGAAAACCAAAATAAAAAAGACATTCATTTATTCACTTGGTGATCGGGCTGTTTTTGAAGAATTTGAATAATGCATAATAATGAACAATGCAATAAAGGAATGAATAATGAATAATTAATAACCTAAACCTATTGACCAGCCAAGACGGCAAGACCAAGACCATCCCCCTCCCCCTGTTTCACATTTTCACCCTTAATTGATATATTCCCTCACCAATCACCACCAACTGGTCGGCCCACCAAAGTCCACCCGACAAGATTTTCTCACTTTTTATCTTTCTGATCTTGAATGTTATTCTTTTTAGTAGATTGAAAACAATTTTATTTGATATGTAGGTTATGTTTAAAGAGATAGGAAGAGAGTTTATGTCATGTTGTTTTTTTTAGTGAATAAATGCTTATATTTTTTTTTATTTCTTATTTTATAGGTTAAATATTATATTAAAATAATCTTTTATATTTTTTCTAAACCCGTTCTAGTCTAACCAACCCGACCCGACCTAAATGGGACAGGGAGGGGCGGGGCGGGTTCGTATTTTTTACATGCTTGTTGGGACGGGTTTGAAACGGGAAAGTAAAACCCATCACGGGTTTAGGACGAGATTTTGTTAGCGGGTTTGAGTTTGGGTTTCACTAAACCCGTCTCATTGCCATCCCTAATCTAAACTATTCCATCAATGTTAAAAAAATTACATATCAAATCATTTATTATTACCCCTTTATAAATCAATAATTCATATGGTAAATCAATTTTTTCATATATTATAAATTTTTATTTATTTATTATATACTACTCATCAATGATCACAAAATAATTAAAAACTTATCTTTAAGTTTTCCAACGAAAACAAATAAAAAGTTAAAAAATGATTTCTCTAACTAGTATTAATATTTGAATAATTATTTTATTATCTATCATGTAATAAGTCGCCATGGGCACTGTTTTGGTAAGTTTCACGTGCTCACGGTTGGCCCAACTATATGGCCCGTCCCGAGGCACGGCAGGTCCATCAACGAAACGGGCCGGGCCGGGCCGGGCCATACCTTCTCATATATTTCTTCTCCGCCGAGAGAGGGAGAGGACTTCGTTTTGCAGAGATGGCTCTGACTCTCCCTTCGCTGCTCTCGACTTCCTCCGCCGCCTCTTCTCCCTGTCTACCTCCACATCGTACCCTATTCACGGGACCTTCCACTCTTTCTCTCAATCGGAGTTGCCGCCGCCGTAGGTCGGGACCGAGGGCGAGCGTCGCCTTCGATTCCCCGGCGGAGGCCGGCGAACGGGGAGGATCTTCTTCGGGGGAACTGTTGTTGGAGGTGAGGGGCTTGTCGGCGGTGATCTCTGAGTCGAAGAAGGAGGTCCTTAGAAGCGTCGACCTTACCGTCCATCAAGGCGAGGTCAAAACACGCTCTCTCTTTCTCTTGCCGGATTTAGGTTTTTAGGGTTTCTCGTTTTGTGGGGGCAAATTTGATTGATTTTGGTCCTGTAAAGAGGTTTTGATTAACAAAGAATTTCAATTTTTTTTTCTTATCCAGTACTGAATTTCTATGATTTGTTACATAATTGTTTGTTTTTAAACTGTATTTTGTTTTTTGTGTTTACTGGTATTTATTTATTATAATAAACAAATCCATGCTTTTGTTGGGCTTGTAATTGTTGAATTGATGTTGTTGCATGCACAGTTACATGTGTACAGATCTTTTATCGGAAAAAAATAGTCTGATTTTCTTCAAAAAAGAGATGTTGTTGATGAAGGGATGATTTTAAAGAATCTTGTCTGTTAAAATCACTATTTGGCATAATTGGTGCAATGGGCGTTTGCTTGCAATATGTGTGATGTATAGTCTATGGAGCATGGACGTGGACACAGGACACAGACTCCACACAAAACGGACACTGCAATTCTTGAAAAACAAGGACATAGACAGAGCAAGGACAATGTCAATGAATGAATGAATGAATGATATATATATGTTATTTTATGATTATGTAGTAAAATAGGAGCACACCTTCATAAACTATAAAAAATGATATATTTGACAATAGTGCGTCAATTATCAATTCCATTTAGATTTTTAACATCATTTACAAAAAAGTAAGAATGTTGTGTTGAATGAGTGTGGTGAGTCCATGCCGTGTCCGTGTATCCGAAATTCAAAAAACTGTTTCTAAATTTTGAACATGTATGGGACGTGTCCGACACGTGTCCAGCGCATCGTGTCGTGCCGTGTCACGTGTCGGACACGGACTCGACATGTTTATTGAAGTGTTTGTACTTCTCAGTATATAGTTGAAATTCCTCCAACCCTACCATATCGCTTGAATTTATTCACTGATCCAGAAATATGTGGCTTTTGTCTTGGTTTATGATGGTTCTCACTTGTGATTTTGCTCTTGGTTTGGTAGATTCATGCAATTATGGGGAGGAATGGTTCTGGAAAGAGCACGTTTTCAAAGGTGGGTTTCTCTAAATGGTGTCCTTGTGTTATTGCACGCATTAGTGTTTGGCTTTATTGTGTGGAGTAGGTCTCTTTGTTTGCAACATGACCATTGACTCATCCTTCTCTGTGCAATCCTCATATGTATTTGTTAGTGTTCGGTCAATTACTGCTTGATGAGTAAATTCTGAATGCTAATTAGTAATAAGTTTAAAAAATAAGTGATCGTTTGAATTTCTTCTTGTTATTACCACTTATGTTGAATGCTTGATGAGTTAATTCTGAATGCTAATAAGTAATTAAGTTTTAAAAATAAGTGATCGTTTGAATTTCTTCTTGTTATTACCACTTATGTTGAATTCTTGAGCCTCATGCTTGTTATGAGAGGTCACCATAATCTTTTGGTAACGGTAGAACCTATTGATTTCTAACATAGGACCATCATGTGTGAAATGGTTATTTTCTAATGGGGCATCATTTAGTTTTATTTACTACATGTTTAATATCATATGTTGCTTTCTGGTGCTAGAAAGGTGATTTATTAGGGATTTCTTGCTGCACTTTTGCTGCTGTTTTAACCTTTTTTTAAATTTTTTTTATCATGTTTACATTTTTCTTGAATTCACTAATAATTACAACACAGCCTCGTGAAGTTTTAGTAAAATTTTTTAATGGTTTATTATTTGTAGGTCCTTGCAGGCCATCCACAATATGAAGTTACAGGAGGGGTTGTTACATTTAAAGGCCAAAATTTGCTAGACATGGACCCAGAGGAGAGGTCTCATGCGGGCCTTTTCACGAGCTTCCAAGATCCAGTGGAGATACCTGGTATAAGCAACTATGATTTCCTGCTTATGGCGTATAATGCACGACAGAAAAAGCTAAATCGACCAGAGATTGGTCCCATTGAGGTATAAATTCTTTCAAAATCGTTTATTTTGTTGGCGCAGTGTGAAATATTTAAGACACCTGTCCCACACCATATCACCCCTTAATTTTCCTGATCAGTTGAATGCTAGAGATTACAATGATACCTGAGGCTCATATCTGGATCAGTTGGTGATTTCTGATTGTCCTTGAATTATCCTTTTAAGTATTATTATTATTATTATTTTAGTGGAAAATTGGGAGCTCATCACCTATAATTATATTGATCATCAAACAAAACAATAGAGAAACTTTGTACATGGAGGGGGACACGGTACGCCTGAAAAAGGAAAAAGACATAAGGCATCTCCTAAGGTAAGCGAATTGAAAAAATAAAGGTTACAAATATCACAAAAACCTCCTCTACAATAAAATGAAAGTCCTATCACTGTTGATGCAGAATTGCACGTCTGGATCTTTCTTGTTCACGCTCGCTTGCTTCATCATTCAACAATTGGATGTAGCATTGTGAACAGGACAAAACTTGCTTTCCACTTCTAGGAATGTCTTTTAAATTATGCATTTTCCACCCTTTTCCTTGCTTCTTATACTATAATCGATTTATTGGAATGATTAAATGAAATCTTATTACACTGTATTGTGTTATCTTTCAATGATGTCATGTCATGCAGCCTCATAATCTTTTATGTCTTTTTATTCCCAATTTAGAGAAATCTTGTAGAAGACATAAAATTGTTTTAGTAGACACAAAATTGGTATATGATACTGAAGATGGGAAGTCAGTCTACAAATAAGCTCTGAAGCATGATTTCCTGCTTATTCCCTTCCATTTTTACATTAAACTTCATGCGTAGGTCCGTGTTTTATGCTTAGCAAAGTATCATTTTTCTTTATTTTTTTGTATAGGTTAAAATCAGTTTATTTATTTATTTTTACTATATATTCATTTTTTTAGCATCCATGGTCCCTCCAAAAATAGGGATAATGTAAAAACCATGGCTTGGTATATTTCATTCCTTCTCTGCTGCCTAACTTAATTTTTCTGGTTTAAGCTTCTGAATTCTGATGGTAAGTGGTTATTCACGTTTATCTGTTTTTGCAGTTCTTCTCTGTTGTAGATCCCAAACTGGCTATGTTGAAAATGGAAAAAGGTTTTCTAGATGGCCATGTGAATGGAGCTAGTGGTGGCCAAAAGAAGCGCAGTGAAATTTTGCAACTTGCGGTATGCGAACGTGATTATTGATAGATTAAGCCATCTTTGCCTGTATAAATTTTACCCATTATGGGTGGATTTGAGCAGTGCATGAGCAATGTCTCTTCATTGTTTGACCACTATGTTAATTTCGTTACACACAACTTGTGAATCTTCAGTTTCATTCTCCATGGAATAGAAGGAAAACATGATGTCATTTGATTTCTCAACTACATTGAAGTGCTTGTCATAACAAATCAATAGTAATATCACTTTAGTTGACATTTGACCATTTGATTCCAACATTCAGGTCCTCGGGGCAGATTTATGTATTCTAGATGAAATCGACTCTGGGTTGGATGTTGATGCACTTCAAGATGTAGCAAAGGCGATCAATGGGCTTCTGACTCCCGACAATTCAATTTTGATGATCACACATTACCGGCGCCTATTGGATTATATAAAGCCTGCATATGTCCATATAATGGTGAGAGTCTAACACGTTTCATCTGAATTGATTCTATAGTTATTCCCCATACAAATGTCCTGACAACATTTCCCACTGTCTGAAACTTCTTCAGGAGGATGGCAGGATTATAAAGACAGGTGATGCGTCGCTAGCAAAGCAACTTGAAGAGGGGGGTTTTAAAGCCGTCTCTGCCACATAATAATGCAATCCGTGAGTCCATTATCTTAAGAAGTTGTATTCAATAATGTCACACTAAACAAATGTGTAAGCCGGGATGGCAATTGACGGGCACGCCGTGATGTGTGTTGTGATCATGTTCGTGCTGGCCTGACTTGTTTTACACCTCGATTTCTTACCCAACCGTGTCAAAACTCAATGAGCAGATGCTTATCATAGAAATATTGCAAAAAAGTGATATCCCATAATCATCACATAACCATTACCGTGATAACATATCCTTTAATCCTCATAAAGTTCAAAAATAAATCTGCTGATGTTGTGACCTTTACAGTTCCCTGAATTATTACTTTTCCAAAACATGTATGTATGAGTATATGAACTCCAGTCCTCATAGAAGCTCGAAAGGCTCCAGCAACAGCTCGAAACGGTGATCAAACACCAGGCTCTGATCAGACCTCTCCTCTGGGCCGTGGAGCCAGTTCGTGTTCTTCGAGTCCTCCTCCAGCAGCATCGCCTCGTACCGCGAGCTCCCATAGATATCTGGATCAAACATTCTGATCGGAGACATGTACCCAATCACATGCTTATCAACAATGGTGGCGTCCCCATTCCCCGAGGTGGCACAGCTTCCATTCTCAGAGACCGTGCGAGCGGGTTTGGTGCCTCTTGAAGCTGAAGAGCGGATGCTCTGAGGGAAGAGGGACGTCCCGCGGATGCTTCCCATGCTGTTCTTGATGTCCTGAGAGATGGAGAACTGGTTTAGCATTTGCAGGGGAAGCTTTGAAAATGGAAGAATTGGGAGGGAAATTTGAATACCATATGCTTGAGAGCCATGTCCATCGACTTCTTCGATATTGTCCTCCCGAATCCGGCGCTCTCTGCAGCCACACTCGCTGGCTTCGATGCCCTCCGAACCGTCATGTCATTTTCTGGGAACCTCCCCCTTATCGCAGGTGAAGATGGTCTCGAAATTGAACTCGACCTTGGAGTGACAGCAGCCCCAGGCCGGGTTCTCCCGGCTGAGGCGGGCCGGTCAGGTAGCTTTGTACGTATGTTCGGTGGTGGCTCAAGCGAGAGGTCCGGAAGCGCGATTGGCTGCGGAGGCTGTCGAGCCCGTGGACCTGGCGAGCTTCCCCTGGCTGGAATCGGGCCATTTGGGGTTGGCGTCCTGGTCCGGCCAACTGAGGTTGACCGTGCTGGGACTGGGTTTGGTGGCGGGGTGGTAGTTACCCGCCGAGTTGGTGTTGAGGGCCGGTGCACTGAGGGCATCTGCGGACGTGCAGTTGGGGTAGAGGGTCTCGAAGTGGTGGCCGTGGAGGAACGGGGCCTGGTCGGTGTTGATGCACGTGGTGTTGTGGCTGTCAGACTGGGCCTAGGACTGGGTGGGACGGTTGAGCGGGTTCGGCTGGGCGTGCAGGGCCTGGATGAGGTCAGGGAGGCCGTGCTCATGTTGAGCGCGGACATCTTGTTAGAACTGGTTGAGTAGTGGTTGCTGATTGAAGCGCGGGTGACGAGGCTGCTCCGGAGGGGTCTTGGGGAGTGCCCCGTCTCCGACTGAGGGAGGGGGAACTGGGTGGGTAGGAAATCCAAAGATCAGAAACTGATTTAACATGGACCAGAAACCAGTGTCTGTTGTATACTTGTATATCTTACCTTGGAAGCTTTAGAAATGGAGGTTGGTTTGGCCACCACGGAACTGCTCCTCGGAGTAGTCGAGAATAGGCGGGGGTTGTTCTCTCCGGCGAGCGGGGTTCCGGGGGGTGATAGAAGCCTATTAATCAAGAAATACAATTCAGATATGGATGCTCATTTAGCTGATGAGTTTTAGTATTAAAGAATATCAGAACAGCCAAGATTCTATAGTTGGTCACAGCACACATCAGTGGTTTTCATATGAAAATAGAAAGGTAAAGCTTTTATCAACTATAACAAGTAACTCTATCATGAGTGCTCTGGACATCTAAACATGAACGACTTCGCATTATGTGATTCAAAAGAGAAGGCAAAACCAAACCATACAGACTATTAAGAGTGGTTGATGGTTTAATAATGAAAATAGAAGCAGAGCATCTCCAGAGAGAAAAATATGAAAAAAATTGAGACTGTGTGACCGAAGAGTCATAGGAGTTGCTGGAGCAAGAAAATCTGAAGGAAAATGGATCGCCTGTAACTTTTGTTCTAGGCATCGAAGCGTCTTATATCCTTGTATCAAATTGAGGTGGCTCGATTAGGCTATCGCATTGGGCAAGACTCGGAGATTTGTTGCGAATCATTCGATTTGCAAAAATTCTTTCAAGCACCCATCAAAGAAAATCAATGAAACAATGATAGAAGTAGAAAGAGCATAAAATTGAAATATTTTGAAAGAAAAAGACCCCTCTTTTTTTGCTCGTTTTAGATCTTTGTTCTTCAGTGCTTCTTATGTACTCTTGAAAACAAACTGAACAAAATAAACCCCAAAAAGGCATCACTTTTTTTGGGTTTCTTATCATCCAAATTCAACTAATCAGTGAACTCTCTTTATACAGTGATCTAAGATTCACAGATCCATCATTAATTCAGATAAAATCAAGAATTTATGAAACCGTGATTTCTGAAGAACATGATGTTCTTACCAATCGTAGTCGTGCTTCCCCATCTCGGCCGACAACAGATCGTCCGTCCCGCCCCTCGACAGCTTCACCGATCCGATCGATGTCTTCCCCGGTTTCATCAATACTGTCGAAACATCGAAACAAATAAAAAATCTAGATCGAATTTAAACGAGATCCTCTATAGATACTGTCGAAACATCGAAACAAATCAAAAACCTAGATCGAATTTAAACGAGATCCTCTATAGATCTCGTAAAAGCTTCCACATGTCGATCAAGGAGAGAGAGAGAGAGAGATCACGCGATACTCACAATTCAGGCCGTCCGATTCGTCGGCGGAGTCCACTGGGACTACTTTCCGGCTCCTCATGAACAGATCCAGATCGACCGCCTCCACCTCCTCCACCGCCATCACCCGCCGCCGTCCCGTCACCGGGGGACCCCTCCGGCCGGGGCCGGCGTTGGATTCTCTCCCAATACGGTTCATCGTGCCTTCGCCGACATCAACATTGAAACCGAGTCGTCCGACATCAACATTGAAACCGAGTCGGATTTCGGAGGGGACTTAAAAAGGGTCTCTCTGTGTGATTCATGTATAAACTCCTGAAAATGATTATGTAAATTCAAATGGACTCCTAAATTTAATTTTCGTTGACAAATAGATTATTCTGTAAATATTCTATCTAGTTAGCCCTAGATAAAAATATAATATATGAAAAACTTCTCACAATGTATTAAAAATGTAAAAAATCATTTGTAAATGATTATTTTATCCCTTCAGATGGAGTTTATAATTTACCCAGAGAGATAAAATCGTTATTTATAGATGATTTTTCGCATTTTAAACAATTTATATAGGTTTTTAGGTATATTGTGTTCTTAGTCAGAGTTAACCAAGCAAAATATTCACAGATAATTCCTCATCTGTCAACAGAAGTTTAATTCAGAGGGTTATATGGATTTTAAGAAAAGTCAGGGGGTTATATGATTTCAAGCAGTTTACAAGGAGTTATTTGGATTTTTCCCTTCACTTGAATTGTTGCTGCTGTTCTTTATTTAAATGGGAGTTCACAGTATTATTACATCCCTGCAATTACATATATTCACCATTTTTCATAAATGTAATTGGACTATTTGCATGAATGTAATGAAATGGTATACTTTCATGAAATAAATACTAATGAATTTATATATCACTTATGTAATAAAAATAAAATAAAACTTACATTTGTTACATATTTAGGTATTTTAAAGCCCAATGTTTTGATTTTTTTGGGAAGGTATATATATTTGTTAAATAATATACATAAATTTTTTAAAAAAAAGTAAGTTATATATATAAATGAATTGCATGCATATAGCTTCTTGCTTAATGTCATCTATAACTTATGTATGAATTGCCATACAGTAGTTGGTTGTGTTGGAAAAAAAATTAATACATTTCCAAATAATTGTATTAATTAGTTTCCAAATATAGATTAAAGAATTTATGGGATGTTTAATTCACTCAAAAATGTTTTGTCCCACATCGGTTAAAGAATGCGATGAAGCAGTCTTTAAATATGCCTCGTGTAGATCTTGGGTCGGGACCCAAGCAGGGGTTGGGGCTTGTAAATTGCATTTGCATTTGCATTTGCTTTTGCGTATTTCGTATTTCGTATCTCGTATCTCGTATCTCGGACTTCGGACTTCGGACACGGGTACGGGTACGGGTATGGGTTAAACGGAAAAATTCTTCGAAACGTTTTATGTTTTTCGCAACGGCTGACAACGTTTTTAAACGTTGGAAATTAATATGGTAACCGTAAACGCTTACCATAATTAATGCTAACGTTACACCTCCAACAGTCGACTCTCTGTGCCTATAAAAAGGCTACCTTTGCAGAGATTCATCGTATGCGAAAAAACAAAGTGTTCACCAGAAATCCTCCACAAACAAAAACATTTTCTTTTGGGCGATCAAGTCTGCGACCGGTTCGACTTCTCTTCTTGCTTGCACCTAGAAGAGAACAGCAGGGCTGGGTGGTTTTATCTTGGGAACAGATCGTCGAGAACCCTGTGCGATTGAGGGGGCGTATTCTGTTCTGAAGACAGCGTCACCACGTGACTCCATACCAGGCTCTTCTAATCCTTGTCTTCATATTTTCCAGTTTTTGTCTGATAATAGATCTACTTTTTCCAACAATTTCAGAACAGAATAGTTTTCTATTATCAGTCTGCTATGGCTTTTAACGATGATAAAACCTCTGCCAAACCTGATGAGAAGTTCAATGGTTCCCATTTCCGAAGATGGCAGCAACAAGTTCGGTACTGGCTTACCACACTTGGACTTGTTTCTGCCATCCTCAAGCCTACCCCTACCGAGACTGAGAAAAATTCCACAGAAACTCAGTCCACAGACACCACCCCTGACCCGGTTAAAGTCACAACCACCACTGAGACTGCTCCTTCTACCAGTACACCTCAGCTTAGTTTTATTGAAATTGATTACCTCTGTCATGGTCGTATCTTGTCCACTTTATCCCCTGAATTGTATGATGCCTACTGTTTAACAAAAACCTCCTTAGAGTTATGGACTGCCTTAGAGGAAAAATATGGTCTAGAGGATGCTGGATTGGAACGATACACTTTTGTTGACTGGCTTGAATTCAAGATGGTCGAAACAAAAACTGTAACCGCTCAGATCCTAGAGTATACCAACCTTGTTCAAAATGCTAAGACCAAAGGTTTTACTCTAGAAGAAAATATCCAAGCTGCGGCCCTTATTGAAAAACTTCCTCCTTCCTGGAATGATTTTGCCAAAACTCTTAGGCACCGTCAGGGTTCCATGTCTATGACCAATCTTCTGAAATCCCTTAAAACAGAAGATATCCATAGAACCAAAGACAAGAAAAACAAACAAGCTGAGGTTAGTCTTGTAGAAACCAAGAAGCAGTTCAAACCTAAAGGGAAAAATTTCAAACCCAAGAAAGCCTTCTCCAAACCCACAAACTCCAAGAGCAACATCAATCAAAACCAGAAAAAGACCTTTCACTGCTACGTTTGTGGCAAATCTGGGCACTTTGCTAAAGATTGTCGCAAACGGAAGGATCCCAAGGCCAAAGAAAACCCTCAAGCCGCCATTACCTCCCAAGTCAACATGTTGACCTTAGAAGAGAACACCTCTGGAAACACTGCTAGGTTTGTTTCTTTAACTCCTGAAATTAATTCTGTTAATCTTTCCACTGATTGGTGGATTGATACCGGAGCTAATACACACGTATCCTTCTGTCGCTCCCTTTTTGACTCATATCAGAAATGCGATGGAAGAAGCGTGATGATGGGAGATTCTGGGGCTGCAATGGTTGAAGGCTTCGGACGAGTTGACCTGAAGTTTACTTCTGGAAAGGTCCTAGCGCTTCAGAACGTGCAATATGTACCCAAAATAAGAAGAAACCTAGTTAGTGGGTCCTTGTTAATCCAAGAGGGTTACAAGTTAGTGTTTGAATCTAATAAGGTTGTAATAACGAAGTTTGGTACATTTATTGGCAAAGGATATCTCTGTGATGGTTTATTTAAATTGAATGTTTTAGACTCTTGTGTTTCTGGTAGAAATGATAATTCTTCTATCGCACTTATGGCTGAATCTTGTAATATGTGGCATGCTAGATTAGGTCATGTTAATCTAAATTCCATGAGAAAAATGATGAATATGCAGTTAATACCTAAATCACATATTGATAATTCCAAGAGATGTGAAATATGTGTTCAAGCTAAATTGCCTAAGAAACCATTTAAGTCTGTTGAAAGAAACTCTTGCATGCTTGAATTAGTTCATTCTGATGTTTGTGATTTGAATGGTATTCTTACTAAGGATTATATGAGATATTTTGTTACATTTATTGATGATTATTCTAAATTCTGTTATGTCTATTTGCTTAAATCAAAAGATGAGCAATTTGATAAATTTAAGACATATAAGAACTTAGTAGAAAATCAAACAGAAACAAAAATTAAAAGGTTAAGATCGGATAGAGGTGGTGAATACACTTCCAATGATCTTAATAAATTTTGTGAAGAAAATGGCATTGTGCATGAAGTTTCTGCCCCTTACTCACCTCAATCAAATGGGGTGGCTGAGAGGAAAAACAGAACTTTGATTGACATGGTTAATTCTATGCTTTCTGAATCTGGTGTTAGTAATAGAATGTGGGGGGAAGCACTTTTGACTGCAAATTCTGTTTTAAACAAAATTCCTTTTAAGCATGTTGATAAAACTCCTTTTGAACTTTGGTTTAAAAGGACACCCGTTTTGAAATACTTAAAAGTGTGGGGGTGTTTAGCCAAAGTTAAAATTCCAGAGATGAAGAAAAGGAAATTGGGCCCTAAAACTGTAGATTGCATTTTTCTTGGATATGTCGATAACAGTCATGCTAACAGATTTTTTATTATTAAATCTGAAATTTCTGATTTTCGTGTTAATACTATTTTCGAAACTAGACCTGAAGATGCTGTTTATTATGAAACTATTTTTCCAATGAAAGATAAAGTTTCTAGATCTGTTGGTGAAGGTTCATCCAGTAATTTAGATACTAATGAAGTTCCATCTTTAGATGAAACTGAGTATCCAAATACAAATGAACCTGAAGTTTCGGGTGATATTCGAAAAGTAAAAGAACAAGATTTGAAAAAAGTTTTGGTCCTGATTTTTATACTTATCTTATTGAAGATGATCCTAAGACATATCAAGAGGCAATGAATTCTGTGGATGTTGGTTTTTGGAAGGAAGCAATTCAAAATGAATTTGAAAGTATCATGCATAATCACACTTGGGTTTTGACTGATTTACCTTCTGGTTGCAAAACTATTGGTTGTAAATGGGTTTTCAAAAAGAAACTTAAAACTGATGGTTCTATTGATAAATTTAAAGCAAGATTAGTTGCTAAAGGTTTTAAGCAAAAAGAAGGTATAGATTATTTTGACACTTTTTCGCCTGTAACAAAAATTGCTTCTATTAGGGTACTAATTGCCTTGGCTGCTATCCATAAACTCGAGATCCATCAAATGGATGTCAAGACCGCATTTTTGAATGGTGATCTTGATGAGGAGATTTATATGGATCAGCCTGAAGGGTTTGTAGTACCTGGACAAGAATACAAAGTATGTAAATTGGTTAAATCTTTGTATGGTTTAAAACAGGCTCCTAAACAATGGAATGTAAAATTCAATAAAATTATTTTATCTGCTGGTTTTGTAAGCAATGAATCTGATAATTGCATTTACTGTAAAATTCAAAATGGTGCATGTATTATTCTATGTTTGTATGTGGATGACATTTTGATTTTTGGCACAAATATTAACATTATAAATGAGACTAAAAGTTTTTTATCCAGTCAATTTGATATGAAAGACCTTGGTGAGGCTAATGTTATTTTGGGTATTAAATTGATAAAATTTGATAATGGTATTGCTTTATCTCAGTCTCATTATGTTGAAAAAGTGTTGAAAAATTTGAATATTTTGATTGCACTACTGTTTCTACTCCATATGATGCAAATTTTCATTTAAAAGTGAATGATGATGCACCTATACAACAAGCTAAGTATGCTCAAATAATTGGTAGTCTAATGTACTTAGCTAACTGCTCTAGACCTGACATATCATATGCTATAGGGAGATTGAGCAGATATACCAGTAATCCTAATGCTGATCATTGGTTTGCATTGCGTAGAGTATTTAGATACCTTAAGGGTACAATTAATTATGCATTGCACTATACAGGATATCCTTCTGTTCTAGAAGGATTTACTGATGCTAACTGGATTTCTGATTCTGATCAAACAAAATCTACCAGTGGTTATGTGTTTGTTTTAGGTGGTGCAGCTGTTTCTTGGAAATCAGCAAAGCAGACTATTCGGGCAAAGTCTACCATGGAGGCTGAGTTTATTGCACTCGATATCGCTGGAGAACATGCAGAATGGTTGAGAACTCTTTTGCTGGACTTGCCAATAATAAAGAAGCCTCTACCAGCTATTTCAATTCACTGTGACAATAAAGCTGCAATCGATAAGGCTAAACAAACAAAGGACAAGCCTGGAAAGAGATTCATGAGGCTCAGATATCAAAATGTGAGGGATCTCATACAACATGGTGTAATTTCACTTGATTTCGTCAAATCAGTGAGCAATATTGCAGATCCACTCACTAAAGGTCTAGCGAGGAGGCTAGTCTTTTCTGCATCGAGGGGGATGGGTCTAAAGCCCATAATATAGTACCACAGTAGACACCCTACTTATCCAAATGGAGATCCCATAAGGATAAGTTCAAAGGGAAAAACAAACTGATGTGTATCTATGTTAAGTACTGAAATAAAAATAAATAAATGAGATTCATTATTTTATTTTTAAAAGAACATCCCTATGGTGCCAGTACTTGTAACTGTGTCGGTATAGGAAGAGCAAACGCTCTGAATGAATTCAAGGCCTATAAGGCAGGGTGTAGCACCGCACAGTGCACCCTTTGAGAATTCTACTATGTGAGTGTGATCGTGGGGCCGCGATCCATGAGAACAAGGGCTGATCTCTAAAGCACTCATGAAACAAGATAAGCGTAATGGCCGTAATGCGCACACCGATAAAGAACCTGGTCTAGTGCTTATACTGTGTTGTGTGACTTACTGAATTTTGATCAAAAGGGTCTAGTTCAAGACCTAGTTCACTACGTCCCTTCAAATGAAAGCTAGTTAACACTAAGTGAGGTTCAAAGCCCTAAGCTACCTCACCGAACGCACAGTATTGTATCGCCCAATTGTTTATTTTTTTATTTTCTTTATAATAAAAATTATTTAATCTTGTGGGGGATTGTTGGAAAAAAAATTAATACATTTCCAAATAATTGTATTAATTAGTTTCCAAATATAGATTAAAGAATTTATGGGATGTTTAATTCACTCAAAAATGTTTTGTCCCACATCGGTTAAAGAATGCGATGAAGCAGTCTTTAAATATGCCTCGTGTAGATCTTGGGTCGGGACCCAAGCAGGGGCTGGGGCTTGTAAATTGCATTTGCATTTGCATTTGCGTATTGCGTATTTCGTATTTCGTATTTCGGATCTCGTATTTCGGATCTCGTATTTCGGATCTCGGATCTCGGACCTCGGACCTCGGACCTCGGACCTCGGACTTCGGGCACGGGCACGGGCACGGGTACGGGTATGGGCACGGGTACGGGTACGGGTATGGGTATGGGTTAAACGGAAAAATTCTTCGAAACGTTTTATGTTTTTCGCAACGGCTGACAACGTTTAAATTTAAATTTTAAACGTTGGAAATTAATATGGTAACTGTAAACGCTTACCATAATTAACGCGTGTAATTAATGCTAACGTTACACCTCCAACAGTCGACTCTCTGTGCCTATAAAAAGGCTACCTTTGCAGAGATTCATCGTATGCGAAAAAACAAAGTGTTCACCAGAAATCCTCCACAAACAAAAACATTTTCTTTTGGGCGATCAAGTCTGCGACCGGTTCGACTTCTCTTCTTGCTTGCACCTAGAAGAGAACAGCAGGGCTGAGTGGTTTTATCTTGGGAACAGATCGTCGAGAACCCTGTGCGATTGAGGGGGCGTATTCTGTTCTGAAGACAGCGTCACCACGTGACTCCATACCAGGCTCTTCTAATCCTTGTCTTCATATTTTCAGCTTCTTGTCTGATAATAGTCATCTATAACTTATGTATGAATTGCCATACAGAAGTTGGTTGGAGGGAGGGCCACAGGAGGAGAACACAAAGTTTGTTCTCTTCATACCATGTGAGGCGAGTTAGGTCAGATTTCAACATCAATTGAATTTTCCATGTCCTTTTTGGGTGATGATTTCAATTGGCAAAGGCAAGGTGTACCTTAGGGCAGATGTGGAAAGTAAATTGCATAACTAGAACCAACTATTGACCATCTAAATTACTATCTCACCAACCAGCTAATGTTTGTCAGTTGAAATATCACTTATTTATGAGAAGAAAACCAATGCATGCTTATGTGTTGTCCTGAATTATTTGTGTTGTGTTTGAGAATATATGTAAAAGATGTGTTTGATATGATATATGTGATATTTCTAGGATGTGTATGAGGGTGATAGGTGAGATTATCTTTTTAAAATGACTGATAGATATTTGACATATATAGACTTTGATAAACAATTCTAACTCCTCTAGAATAGTTATCAGAGTTTATATTAATTTACTCAAATACAATGATTAGAGTTTATTTTCACATATTTTTTTATTTTTGAGTTAATCTGTATCTCAAATGGGGACAAAAATGTTCTCTGCGACAGTAGGTATGCTATTAATGCTCATCTTTTCCAAGGATTAGAAAACCATTAGATCAAATATATATTGTTGATCTCCCTTGATGATCCCTTGGGATTAAACAATATGAATGAAGGCCACCTAATCAGATTGAATATACAAATATATAATTATAATCTCTCACTAGTTAGTTCACATCACGTTGGTCCGTCAATTTAAATTATGAAACTAATGAGACAACAAAAGCCTTATTAATTAAGCAAATAAAATATGTACAGAGTCCCTCACATCGCGAATATTTTTATTTTATTTTATTTTATTTTTGCTTAGTTAAATCACTATCAGCCAAGGTGATGAAATAGATAAGAATTACTCATTAAGTATAACTAATTTAGTATCTTAAACGTTTTCTTTAAGGGGCTTAAGCATTTCCTCTCAATATATAAGACAAAAACATTTTCATGTGAAAGCAATAGTTTTAAATTAACCTTACATGCAGTTTATTTTACAGTCCTTACATGATTTCATTATTTTTTAGTGTATATCTGATTAACAAAAGAAATACGTAATTTTTAAAAAAAATAATATATATATTTAACTATCTGTGTATAACTAATTATGACAAAATAAAAAAAAATCATATGCTACATCCAAATAAACGTAATAAATGTATACCTTGTTAGAATTTTTTTTTTTTTGTAATAGCTGCATGTGATAGTGTTCATGTACATATGGTCACTGGTTCTGAGATTCTAATATTCTCTGTCATCACATTTGGAGTAGTGTCAGTTAAGTGTCACCAGTGTTTCTTCAAAGCAAAGCTTCACTCCAAAAAATAGTTTCATGAAGCCTTTTGAGATGGAGATCAAGTGTTCTTTTTCTTTTGAAGTTTTCACATGCAGGTGGGGGTGTGTGTGTGTGTGTGAGAGAGAGAGAGAGAGAGAGAGAGAGAGATTTAAAGGATAATTCTATCATTTTATTAATTATTTTGAGTTTAGGAAAGTACATAAATTGTGACAGGAGTGGCATGTTTTGAAATGTGTGTATTAAATGATATGAAATATTATTTTAAACTATTCAAATAATATATCTTACCCCATTAGAATTAGCATTAGAGATTATTAACAAATTATGTCAATTTCTTCATAATCCAAATCATAACTATCACGTATTATTTTGACAAACCAACAGTTTTATTTAGACAGAGGGGACTTCACAGTCATCTGGAAAGCCAATACGTGTGCGTTCCATGGAGGAACTCTGGGAGGTGGCACAGAGAATGAGGAAGAAAAACGATAGGAGCAAGTCAGGCAGGGTTTAGCTTTCAATCATACCGGCGGGGGCGTGAGCTATTTGGCGGGCACGCAATAACGTAGTGTTCAAGAGTGCAACGTTCTATTTTGAGAACTTGTGGGAGACGACGACCCAGTGTATTCGGGATTGAGGCAATAATATATGCAGGGTTAGATACATTCATATCGAAGACAACATATTCCTCATTTCCGAGTAGAGTGGGGCTCAGATGGGGGCGGGTAAACACCTTTTTTACTCGAACTCACCAGAGAGCGGTGGTGGGGCGGATGAGGGTTGTGGCACCTTGTGAACGTGTTACAGTTGTGTTATATTTTACTGCTTTAGCTATGTTTTACTCTTCTGTTCTTTCATCTCATCCAGCCATGTTCTTTATCACTTATGAAATTAAATATGATTACATTTCACTAAAAAAAACAGTCATTATGCAAGGTGAAGGTGTCAAAAATACAACTTCAATGAGATGAGATCTGATTAAAGATGTGTCATTAGTGTTTCTATATCAATTGATACATGTCTTAAATTGTCACAAAAATCACATATTAAGCATGTGAGATGTTATATATAAGTTCCTCATTGAAGATTGATAAAAATTAATGGGATCCGATACCCCATTCAAAACTTCAATGTATGATGAGGATTGTGAGTTCTGATCCAGAATTTGCCACAACAGTTCGGTTGACAAAACAGCTTTAGAACAGCTTGTGAGAATCCCACATGGCTTGCATGTGACAAGGAGGTCTAACATGCGTCCATATTGTTTTGAGAATGAAGAAAAGAGAGTGGTTTCTCATGCTCAACCTTTTCTGCACAAATGCTTTTTTTGTTCAGCAAGTTGGAGCAGCCGGGGACGTGAGGGTTCTTCACTTGGTGAAAAGTCCAAATTAGTGGAACAACCCCATTAATGGCTCTCACATGACAAGAGATACTACTCAAATTCCATGTCTAGTTGATTCCACCATTCTCTTTAACCTTCTGTAATTATAGGTTCTATCAAGTGGAAACACATGAAGGGTCCCCATCAAAACCTTCATTTTGTTTCTCCTAATATATAACTACAAAATGCCCAATGGGCTATTTACCAAAATATGTATATGTATAACTAAAATTAGAACTTCCCCATGTGACTGAGGGAAGCCTCACCACATCAACCCAAAAGGCAGGAGTTACTGAGCTGTCCAGGCCCCATAAATGATATTTAATCCGTGGTCTTTATTTATTTGGTAAATATCATAAATCATTTGATCTGATCTAGCTCACATAAATTTTATAAAATAGGTTGAATTGCATTCAAGTCCCATGGGATTTGATGAAATTCAACACACATCCGTCCTTTTTTTTTAAATTTTTTGCACGTATCTCCACATTTGTTTACAGGGAATAGGAAACTGTATCCAATCATGCTCAAGTTAGATCAACACCATCAATATCAAATTGCACGGTCTATGAATCGAACTACATAGCTAATTGTTGGATATAGTTGTCACTCTCTATTAGATACTGATGGTACTAATCAAACCCAGAGTTATCTGGAAAGGGAATAGGCATACATTTCAAATTCAACAACGATACTGATCAAATTCAAACTTAATGGATCACGACTCTGGAAAGGGAATGGGTGGGGCTATTTGCACCCCTTTGTTTGCTGAGCACACCCCACCCAAATAACTTGGGTTCTGTACACACCCCAGTATTTATATAACATTTTACTTTCCACTGCACACCCACTACAAACCCTAAAAACTTATGCAAGAGGAGGAGGAGAGGAGGGGGTGGGGTTGGGGCGGAGGGTGGGGCTGGGTCGGTAGGGAAGAGCGTCTCCAAGAAGATACATTGACAGTCCTTGACATCCACGGAGAGGCGGTGAGGAGGGTCGTCCGGTCAAAACCGACGCTGGAAAAGTGTGCTTTTTCACGACGAATGCGTGGAAGCAGTGTTCGTGGAGGGAGTGATGGGCATAAGTGGAGACGAGGTAGACTAGAGACGAGGTTGGGGGGATGGAATCGAAGATGTGAACAAGTTGTCCTTCTTCTGCACGCATAGACACTACCAGTGTCAACGGTTTCACATTTCGTAGACACTCCATGTGTGCCTTTTAGAAAAAAGAAAATTTTAACATTTCATTTGTCCCTCCAAATCTCTACAAAAAATAACAAATTGATTGTCTCCCTCACATTCTTTTATGGTAATAGCTCATGTTCCCTCTAAAAATTACTTAGCTTTGTTTCTAAGGCCTCGTCGACTGATCCAGTGTTTACAAAAATTAACTCTATCGACAATGATAAGTATATTGTTGTTTTTGTCGAAAAACTTGTTACCGGTTTAACAATGTTTATATGATTATGTATGAATGATGTTGATCAATTTTTATGTGATTTTGAATGAAAGAAATGAGCTTTGAATGTTTTTCAACAAGCATGTGTTTATGAATGTTGTTGAACCACTCTATGACTTTCACTTTTGTTCTCATATACTGTCCCATTAGTAAAAACTTACAGATTTCACTTTTGTTCCCATAGACTACAACAGTGTCTAGAGATCACATATACTCAGACACCTCAAGTGTCTACTTCATTAGTCAAAACCTACTTGTTTCACTTCTGTTCCAATAGACTGTAAAAGTGTCTAGAGATCACATATACTTAGACACCTCAGGTGTCTACCTAATTAGTTAAAACTTACAGGTTTCACCTCTATTCTGATAAACTTCAGTAGTGTCTACGGATTACCAATACCTAGACATCTTATGTGTCTAATCTATTCCAAAACATACGGGTTTCACTTTATTCCCATAGACATCAGAGGTGACTATAGATTACACATACTTAGACACTCCAGGTGGCTAACCCTTTCCAAAATTGGTGTCTTTTGTATCCATTTATAAATATATCTTTCAATGCTAACCCATTTAAAAGGGGTGTGCTCAACAAACTAAGGGGTGCAAATAGCCGCACCCAAAGGAATAGGCATACATTTTAATCTCATACCCCCACCCCCCCCATATTCCCACAAAAGATTCTGTGATTAATAATAAAATCAGATATTTCGCACATCAAATCAATTAGTGGTACGGATCAGATACGACTGCACATATCCAAATTCATATCCAAAATTACTACCGGATATCCATATCGGATATTCAATTATTTGAATTTGGATGATTATCCAAACTATCATATTTTTTAATATAATGACACATCTAATGACTTCGAACACTAGTGTTGGTAAACAAAAGAATTTGATAGCAAATTTGATCACTTGATCACTGCATCAATACTCGATTTAAAAAAATATATATATAAAGTGAAATTTCAGATATCTAATGATAACGCTAGTATAAAAACTGG
Source organism: Acorus calamus (assembly GCA_030737845.1). NCBI lineage: Eukaryota > Viridiplantae > Streptophyta > Magnoliopsida > Acorales > Acoraceae > Acorus > Acorus calamus. The sequence continues at coordinate 21,656,689 of CM060864.1, read as the reverse complement.
ACATGAAACAAAATAACAATGCTGCAACAAAGGGAAATTTCACAGATTAATAATCTAAGTGGGAAGAGAACAGAGGCACATACAAGAACAAACCTTCCCAAATCAACACAAAGTTACCTCCTCCTTTCCCACATCAGTTTGCCCCCCTTTTATGAAGTCTAGAAGTCTCTGCAGTGCACAAATCGATTTTTCTATTTGTAGAAATCGAAGTCTGTGTCGGGCTTTTTGACGTTTGTTCGGTAGCCTTTCTCAAAGTCTTTAGGAAGGATGACGTATCTGTTCTTGCGGACCGCATGCATCCCAGCTTCCTGACATATGGCCGTAATCTGCATCCATGACCGGAATCAGTGTTATGTTATAGTAATAAAAATCAAGTAATCACAAAAGGCTGTTTAGATATTAGAATAAAATGATGTCACACTGGGAATTAAGAGGATGAGCAGACTATAATACAGAAGTGTGCTCTGCTTATATCCACTGATCCTAACATATCATTTGATTTCAATGAATGATAGGAAACATCGATCATGAACCAAACTCCCTGACATCACTCAAACTATGCCAAACAACAGATCAGCACCAGTTTGACAATGTTAAAAATTTTACGCGCTTGGGGGGCAAACAGTAAATTCATCTTTTAAAAAAGGGTTGAGGAGGATGATGAAGATCATCCAGGCTTATATATTTGATTTCTACAATGACAAAAATGCATCAGAACTAACAAGGAACCCTTTTTTATCTCTGGGATTCTACAAGTTATTATAAGAAGAAATTAATTACACGAATCGTTCCATTGTAACTGGACCACTAAAAGTTTGATATAACAAGGAAAATACCCTTATGAATATGCCCTGCCCTCCCATAAACTGACTCCCAAATAAAAAGGATATCACAGGTTCATATTTTGATCAATACAAGCAAAAGATTTGGTTGCATAAAAACAAAAAGAATCTTCCCCCTATGGTTATCCACACTGAAAATAAACTCCTTTCTTTAGGTTATCTGGCATAAGAAACTAAAACAAGAAAAATCATAACCAATGTAAGATATGATATTAATCCACTTACGTCAGCAGCACTGATTTTATCCGGTCGAGAAACATAATCCTCCAAGTCGACCTCGTCACCCAAGTTCATCTTAGCAGTGCAGACCTGATAAGGACAGAAATAATGAAGCAGAATGGCCAGCATATTTTATGAAACAAATAATAGAGTCATTGTGTGTGTGTGTGTGTGTAACACCTATAAAATGCTCAAATAGGGTCCAGTAAGAGGATATGTTAAGCTTAAGTAAATCTTTCAATTATACATCTACGGAGATTGCACATCAAGTCCGCAGAAGGATATCCATTTCTCCTAATAATAAGTAAAGAGAAACAAAATACAATACTAATAATTTTAATGACATATAAAACTCTTATTTTCTGGGTCAGATGACAAAATGATGGGGAAAATGTCTTCATGGTCACATTAAACCAGTGGGACTCAAGGGTTTTTTTTATCAATATTGAAGGTCAGGAAAAACCAAAAGGTAGCTCCGATATAAAAGGTTATGGCCTTATGGGCAAATTGAGGAGGATATATCAAACAAAATTAGAGTTGCATGAAGTTGAACTGTCCACTCGGTTTATGTGATCAGATCGTATCAAAGAAAATGGATGTAGATGGGAGGATATGAAGGAGAAAAAGCTTACTTGTAAGATGAACTCAGCTAAGAAATTATGGCATGCTAGATTCATAATCAGACTTGAAACCTTTGGGAGCAAACCATGGTGTTGACGCTGATGTTAAATGAGTGAGTGGGAAAGAACAAAAGGTTGCAATCCATATGGTTGTTCCGGGTTAATTCAAGCCCTTACTACAGAATGCCTCCACCCTAAATTGTTTACATTATACAGTAGTAAATATTAGAACAATAGATTGTTATGAATCAACAAATTTCAGTTCCAGAACATTTACTTAAAAGGACGGATTCATTATCTTCCGCGCAAGTTAGCATCCAAGTGATCATGCATTACTCAGTTACTAGATTCATAATCCGACTTTCAACATTTGGGAGCAAGCTATGTTGTATTTGAAAAAATATTAGTGTGAGCGCCCCCCCCCCCCCCCCCCCAAAAAAAAAAAAGTGGGATGCCCTTTGGCGCCCACATAACGGGAGCAAGCTATATTGTTGATGGTAACTGAAGCAGTGGGAAAGATCAAAAGGCCGCAATCAAACATTATATATCTATGCTATAGGAGAAATATAGCAGGATCAAGTGGCAAAATAAAATATAAAAATTACACAAGGCGTTACCAATGAGGCCCACGCAAACTATTTACAAAGATTATGATAGAAGAAAGTGCACAAATGGTGTGTGTATAAACCTCACCTGAAAAACAAGCCTCTTCTGCCGTCTATCAGGCAGAGGGAATTCAATTTTCCTGTCAAGTCTGCCTGGACGCAGAAGAGCAGGGTCAAGAGTATCTGCCCGATTGGTTGCCATGATAACCTTTACATTAACTGTTTGATCGAACCCATCCATCTGCAAAAGCATTAAAAAAAAAATCTAAACATCCACACAAGATCTGCCAAAATAAATTTAACCATGCAAGTCCATATCGAAGAACACGATCATGCAATTACATGAAATGCTCTTTGTTCAAACAACATATCATTCATCATCATGTGGATAAAGCAATAACCTTGAATTTTGTCAATCATTCACTAAAATTTAAGACTTCTAGCTGTTCATGTCATCCTTACCTGGTTAAGGAGTTCCATGAGGATACGCTGAACTTCTCTGTCAGCTCCAGTCTGAGCATCAAAACGTGCGGTGGCTATAGCATCCACTTCATCAATAAATATTATTGCAGGAGCATTCTCTTTGGCAAGACGGAAAACATCCCGGACCATTCTAGGGCCCTGATAGAATACCATGGAAAATAACAGTTGTGATCCATCATGCAACATTCATTGACACAAAATGATATAACAAATCAAAGACCAAAGTGTATATTATGGTGAGATGATAACTACATGCAGATGACAAATGCTACAATGTTAGCAATGCCTTAAACTTTGTTTAAATTATGATATATAAACAAGAAAAATAATTAAATTATCAACAACTAAAGAAACATTGTTCAGTGGACTATAGCCACAAGTAAGACTGATACAATGTCAAACAAAGTCTTCACAAAATTTACTGAACACCTCCATCGCAAAATGACAATTTACAAAGCAAAAATTGATGGCCTTCTAATTCTACTACTTTTTAAAATAAAAAAACTTTTAGCGGCATCTGCATGAATTTCAGTTCTACACAGTAGTTCAAAGTGCATTAGGAAAGACAAATCACCTAATTCGGAATAATTAATACATACCTCACCCAAATACTTTTGAACAAATTCTGATCCAACGACTCGTATAAAAGCTGCTGTAGTGTGATGAGCCACAGCCTTGGCAAGCATGGTTTTTCCAGTACCAGGTGGACCATAGAGCAAAACACCTCGAGGGGGGTCAATACCAATCTGTTTGTACAGTTCATGATGTGTCAAAGGCAACTCGACTGCTTCACGGATCTCTTGCTTTTGAATGTCACAACCACCAATATCCTGTGGAGAGCAAAGAAAGCAAAGACAAAGTGATCTATGTCAAACATGAAGTGTAAAGAAAATATAATAAGAGAATACTAAAAAGATCAAAGAAAATGCAGAAGGAATAAAATAGCTCATGTTAAAACGCCCATAATGCAAATGCCAGCCAGATGAAGACTGAACTTAGAAATGGTTTTTGTTTCAACACTCAAAAAATGTAATAAGATGACATACACAACAAACAAGACTGACGATCCACTACCCATACTCTCTTGAAATGTTTTCCCCTCATCAGACTGGACCATTTTAAACTAACTTTTTTTAAAAAAACCTGGTAGGCAACCCACCTTTATATTAACAAGAAAGTAATGCCGAAGAAAACAAGAGAACAAGTCACCAAAACAAAAACCATTTAGCTGGGTGGAGTAGAACTGTAGAAGAGTTATCTACTCACACCAGCCCCCAACGCACTCAACAAAGAGCACTACAATTGAATTACAATGTTCCCTCCCACCAAGGACACACTAGAAGCCCCTGCACAACAAGTGCCCTCGCACACAAACTAACTTTTTTTTTGGAAGGGTAAAAAACATTTTTAATTCTAAACACCTAAACAAAATAAGGAAGAGAAAGGAGTAAAAATAGGGATGACCTCATACATGGATCAACTGAATTCAGGAGCATAACAACAATCACACTACAAAACCTTCACTAGAGGTGGCTGAGCATGAGATGAACAGTATACTTCCATGTAATACAGATGATACAATGAATTTGCACTTAAAAAAAATTTCCAGGTTACCATAGTCTGCAATGTCTATAGATACGATCAGCAGGAAATGCTCATGACAAAAGGATCCCGAATTGGGTCGTTAAGGTACACATACAAGATCCTTCATTTAAGTCTATTTATCTCTAGATTTGAAGGATGGTCATACTTCGTCCTTCCTGTACACCATCCCCATACCTGGATCCAGGCCATATTAGTGTCATCAGACTTCCATTGTGGAATTTGATAGGTGATGACATATATTGGAAACCCACAGGCCTTCGAGGGGAAAGCTTTAATCTTAGGCAATGCAACAAAAGAATCTATATGACGAATACTTTACAGACCTCTGAATATTAACCTCCAATGAGAGCCCTCACGATCTCTCATTCAAAGAATACAAAAAAATTGATAGAGAAACCAATCCTGTGATATCTTTTGAGCAAATATAAAAATTTAAATGGCACCACATGAAACAAACAAAGGAACTAAAACAGGCAACAGAAATATTGTACTTGATAGCTATACCACTTCAAGGTCTTTCATCACCTAATTCCAAGAATGAATGAGATGGATGATTTTACAAAGATTTCCACAAGGTTGTACAATTCAACAGGGTCCCAGCATGGATGCTAAATTACTGAACCTGGACATGAACTTGTACCCCTCAAATAAACATTAACATGGAGAGACAGCCTAAGAATTCAAAGACCACGTGAAGGGCTTTCATTCACAGGAAACATACGATGGCCCTGCTAAATTAATCACGAGCAGCATCTATTGGTGCAACCTATACTGAGTTACCAATTTATAAGAGAACCCTCTAAAGCAATAGAACTCAATAAATTATTTCAATAATGAAACCAGTTCACGTTCTCATAAAATTCACGATCCATTAATCATAATCTAAATGTAAAAACACAGAATCCCTCATCTTTCAAAACCTAACTTGCACTGCAAGAAACGTCAGATCCCCCAAAAACCCTAAATCCCCAATCATCATCAACAAGCAGACAATCCCTTCCTTCGCATCCAAGAAACACAAAATTCTAATGAAAAGACAATCGATAACCAAAGAAAACCCTAATTTTCGTCAATAAAAAAAAAAAACAACAAAACATAAAAATCGCAAACCCTAAATCCACCAATCACTCACGTTGTACGTCACGTCGGGCTTCTCGGACTGGCTGAGCAAGGAAATACTCGAGTCGGCCTCGGGCGGGAGGACGTCGACGAGGGCGTTCGAGTGGCGGTGGAGCGCGACCGACGCGGAGGGCTTCAAGAGCTCCCTGTTGAGGGTGCTGAGGATCCTGACGTAGTAGTTGGAGCCGGTGGTGGACCCGACGATGCCGTTGTTCTGGTCGACCATCTCCATGAACTGCCCGATGACGAGCGGCACCGACTGGATCCGCTTCACCTCCTCCTGCGCACGGAGGAGCTCCCTCTTCAGATTCTTCTGTTCGTCCTTCACGTACTCCTCCTGGATCTCCAGGAACTCGATCTGACGGCGGAGGGATTTGAGGCGGCCGTACAGGTCGTCGTCCTCGCCGAATGCGGGAGACGGAGGGGAGGAGAAGGAGTCCGCGCCGAAGTGCGGCGGGGGTTCCGATTTGGGAGGCTCGATCGCCATCGCTGCCATGGTTGCTGTGTTTTTTCTTTTTTCCTTTTTTGGGGAGGGGGAGAGAATGAAATAAAAAGTGATCAGTCGGGCTTAAATAAATCTTGGGGGCATTTATTTCCACCCCAGCAGTTACACAACCCACCCCTCAAAAAAACACCAAAAATTTAGATTTTTATGGAGACGTGGAGGAGTAGAGATTGCAATGGAGTAATGGAGTGGGTTTTGTTATTATTTGCCTCTAGTGAAATGAGTTTGGATTCTAAGTTTGTCAAATCTGTCCCAATTTATGTTATATATGACTTGGGTTTGGATTTTATGTTTAAAATCTGATTTAGATTTGATCATTAGAATTTATGAACTATATAAAAAATTAATTCATAATATAGCTAAAAATTAAAATTCAACTATCACCATGTTTTTTCTCTTCATTCATTTATTTACATTTATCTTATTAAAAAAAATTCAAAATACACGTTCTTTTATACAATCAAGCATTTGCCACCTTAAAAACAAAAGATATTTGATATTTTACAGTCTTTATCTTATACTTTCCTTTTAACATATAAATCAAAAAATTTATTTATTTGGTCTTATATATAATTTTGAATGAATATATATATTATGTATTAAAAAATGTTTTAATTAATTCTTAAATGTATTATGTAATGAATGTCATGAACTATTTATGTTTTGTGTATTTTGATATTTTTTAGTATTTTTATGTAATAACAATTGAAGTTTCTTTTATGAATGTAATCTATATTCATGTTAAAAATAATTTAATTTGTTATATAATTTTTTTTATTATATTAATTATAGCGACTGGGCAATCCAACTCAGTGGGGTGGGGTGATATGGATTTTAAAATATAAAATCTAAAATGGGATTAAGTGAATATGATTTTTAAATTATAAAATCTAAAGTGAGGTGGACGGATATTAAATCCAACATTAAAGAGATATGTTAGATTTCGATTATGTTAAACTCGATTCCAATCCGATTCATTGTTATCTCTACTCATGTGATCGCATCTAGCGCACTTTGATTGCATATGCGTGACATGTCTGATCAAATGCGATGGGAGGTCCAATTGTCCAAAGAATACCAATGGCCTCACACTAGGGGCTGGGCCGGCCAGTTGAAATAGGGCACAAGCCCGTGGGCCTACTTGGTCAGTGGGGGCGGCCCCCGACAAAAAACAGGGCTCAAGCCCTGCCCACAGGCCCGAGCCTGACAGGCCGGGCCTAGGGTTAGGCCCACAGGCGGGCCTACGGGTCCAAACCTTAAACATTTTATTTTTTTTATTTGTGAATTTTAAGTTGTTCATTTGTATATAATGTTAAAATAACACAAAATTTAAAGTATAATGTTAGAAAAAATATTTATATCTATTTAATTTTTAAAATAAAAATTTAAATGAATTAATTACTTGAATAAATAAATAACTACATGTACCTAATAGGCTGACACTTACATAATTATCAATAATTTGTATAATTATACCACAATTCAAATAAAAATGACATGTTACTCATTTATTGGATTGTCCCCCATGGAGCTATGGGCTAGGCCCAGTTCACGGCCCACTCTAAAAACGGGTCAGGATTTGGCTGGGCCGTAGGGCTTCTTAATGACCCCTACCTCAGACTTAAAATTTAAAAACACTGGTTGAACAGAAGGAATGATTAAGTGTACAAGAAATCAAGGGTCTTACACGCGTATGATCAAGCATATTTTGAACGTTTTTAATTATACAATATTCTAATGAAGTAGATAAATGTTTTAAAAATAAAGTAAATGCATAGATGTTTTTGAAAAATCATTTTGAAACTTAAATGTAACTAGTGAGGTTGTATGACCAACAAGACGCGTCAAAGACTTCAAATGATAATGAAATCTTTCTATATTATAGACTTGGGAAATTTTCGTGTGGGATAAGGGGGTATTAGATTCTAAATTGATAAGACTTATAAGGATCAAGGACGTTTAGCCTATTGTGGATATAGTAAATATCTCTTCTACATAGTGTCATGAGGCTTTCCTTTTTATTTCTTTCTTGTACGTACTTTCGAATTAGGCTCTCATTAGTGTATATATATATATATATAGAGAAATGATACGGTGCGGGACGTGCGGTCGTGCGCGAACGACCACGGGCCGTCGATCACGGGTCCTCGCGGATCCATCGCATCGGACGGTCGGGTGCGATTCATCTATGGATGCGATGGACCCGCGATCGAACGAACGATCCCGCACGACCGCACGTCCCGCATATTATCATTATATATATATATATATATATATATATATATATATATATATACACTAAGTCGTCGGTCTATCGTTCAAAAAAAAAAAATTAATCTTTTTATATTAATATTGCACAAAAAAGTGAATACCGATTGAGCAGTACTTGATTATCCACGATGAATCTGATGAAAAATATATGTACACAAAATCAACCAACCAAACAGCTAACAAACAACAGCTTACCTTTTCAAACCCATACAAAAAAACAAAAACCAACCTCAAGAGATAGAGAACCTCCTCCGCCTAGGCTTAGCCGAGGCGGCCCTGATCCCCACCCCCGCATCATCGACAACCGACGTGTCCTTCGACGATCCCAGCCGCCCGAACGGGTTAAGCTTCCCAAGCTTCCTCGTCACCGACGAAAAGAACGCCGTCGTCGGCCTCTTCGACGAAGAAGTCGAGGTCTTCGTCTTCTTGAGGTCGGTTACGTACATCTTCATCTTCATGAGCTCGGACCGGAGGTCCTCGTTCTCTTTGATGAGAGATGAGTCCGCCTGTATCTGACCGCGCGTGACGTCGGCGTTGGTGGTGGTTATGTCGGATTGACGGCTGCGGAGGTTGAGCTGGTCGTAGTAGAGGGCGTGGAGCATGACCTGGAGAGGGAGGCGCTTGTTCTGCGCCGCGTGGAGGCGAGCCTCGTAGGAGAGCTTCAGTGGGTCCATCACGCTGCACGCCTTCTCTCGCTCGAGCTCATCCAGGTTTGGGTGCGCCTGATCATCATCATCAGGTTATGTACAACGCGCGTTCTTAACTGTTCGATCTTATAATTTTTATTTTTTAGTCAAATCTTCTCCTTATAAAAAGGAGCAATACCCAAACCCAGAATCCCTGGGTGAAGAGGTGTTACATCTACCAATCCACCAAGAGGTGGTTCGATAAGTTTTTATTTTTTAATTGCACTGATAAATTGTACGTGGATATATAAAATGTAAATAAGATGTTGATAAAGAATTACAAAAATGTTAAGAAATATTTGACATGTGACCCATGATTTATAAGAGTTGATTAGATATGTAGATCACTCTTGTATCAGTGAAATAGTTTGAGTGTAATAATACAATTATAGGAGGACACGAAATACCAATATATAATTTGCTTATTCCCACCTATGACATAATTATATCTACTTATTCCTTAAGCCATCTCCGGCCATTACTCAAATTTATATACAAATTTCACTAAAATTTGAGTAAAAACTTCATTTGATATGGCATATCTTCAAACTCTAATCATTACTTTATGTTTTATCCAAATCTTCTAATTTGATTCACTGATTGGCGTAAAATGTGGAGCTAAAAAATAACCGCAATTAAATATTTGGGGATAAAGGTTTGAATATCCCTTAATTTGGATAAAAGTTTGAGTAAAAACTTGATTTAATAAGTTAGTTATGAGTAAATGATTGAGGAGATATTTGAATAACTTTTACTAAAATTTTAAATTTGGGTACACGTTCAGTATAGATGCTACGGATATGTTTTTGGGTTCATTCAATCCCATTTTTACTTTATTTTCCACTTAGGGTCCGTTTGGTAGCGCGTTTGGGAGCGATTCCGCTTTTTAAAAAGCGGATTCCGCCCAAACGCGCAACCAAACGGGTCGGATTCCGGCGGAATAAAAAACTGGATTCCTTTTAATTTCTCTCTCGAAATCCGTGTTTTTAAAATCTCAAAAAGAACGCTTTTTGGTCGGAATCGATTTTTTGAATTGAAAAGCAACTTTTTCTACCAAACATTAAATTCCTTCCAAATATTGATTCCTGAATTAAAAAAAAACATCCCCAAAAAATCAAAGGTCTAAAATCATCTTAAAAAGCAGCTTTATTCTAAAATCTACTTTTCAATATGTGTTTCCAAACGGACCCTTACTCTGTTATCCTAACAGGGGCTTCAATGAATATAAAAATGAGAACATCATTAGAAATATATATCAGTGTGTGGACCAGGTTATAAATTTCCAAAATACCTTGAGATAGATGTCGACGGCGCGATAGAGGTCGTCGTCGACCCTCCGGGCGGACTTCGGCAGCGCCCCAGCGACGGATGCGAATCCCGAGACGCTAAGCTCCTCGTCAGTCGCGACCTCCCCGACGAACGCGTCAACCGTCCTCGCCACCCTCTGCATCGCCGCCGAACACGCCCCATCGCCGTACAACAGACCCCCCAACGACGACCTCTTCTCCCGTTCCACGAATCCCGAGACGACCCTCCTAACCGCCTCGAGATCCGTAACCCTCTCCCCGGTAGGGTCCAGCGCGATCGCCAGCAGGTCCCCGACGGACGCCTGGTCGAGGTCGGCGGAGACCCGCCGCTCCAGCTCGGACCGGACGGCGGCCGGGGAGCCCACGGTGGCGGAGGCTCGGAGGAGGGTGCAGAGGAAGCCGACAGGGAGGGGGGCGGCGTCGTCGGGGGTGGGGAGGAGGGAGACGATGGTCTCGAGGTGGGTGCGGCGGTCGGAGGAGGAGGAGGGGAGGGGGAGGTGGTGGTCGGCGAAGGCGGAGACGGCGGTGGAGATGGAGTGGGGTGCGGCGCCGAGGGATTTGATGGCGGAGAGGACGCGATTGAAGGAGGAGGGGGGGAGAACGGCGAGTTCCGCCGCCCACCAGTCCGGGGGAGAGCGAGTCGGGAATCTTGACTCGGTGCAGGCCTGTAAAAAGTACACAGGAGAGAGAGAGGTTTTTAGTTTTGAATTTTGTTAGGGGTATATTGTGAAGTGATCTTTGTGATTGGTTGAATTTTGGGAGTACTAAAAATGAAGGGTAAAAATGAAGGGCATTTTGTGAATTAGTTTTCATAAAAATTACTTTAAAATACATATGTTTGATTTTTTAAAATAATAAATATATCCAATTAAATATATAATCTTATATAAAAATAAAAAAATATATTAATGAATTATATTGACTTATTTATTAAAAAAATTAACAAGATATGTTTTCTTATTGATTAAGATATATAAATTTGTCGAAAAAGTTATATTGGAAATCATGCATTTGAAAAAGACTAAAAAGCATAGAAAAGTAAACTAGATTTAGCAGAAAAAAATTTATTTCTTTTTAGTGATATGTCACTTTTAAGATTTCGTTTGGAAGCACATTAGGGGCGTTCGCGGTGGACATAACATGAGGGGAGGAAGCATTGTTATCAGTTAACAAGGTGGAAACTATTTTATCTAATTAATTTTATAGATAGTTTTTATGAAAAAGATAAAAGTGAAAAGTCGGAGAACACAAGAAAAATGGGCCGTTTGTGTTCCCGCCCGTGATCCATCGATTCCACCGCTGTGTAAATGCTCCGCCAAACAGAGCCTCAAGGGATTTTATTTGATAAACTTATTCTTAAATGTTTTTTTTCTTTTGAATTTTATTATTATTATTTATTTTTAGAGTTGGAAGTTTTTCCAACTTGTCATCTATGATCAAATGGATATTTTGTTCATATAATTAAGGAATCTTGAGGGAGCTAATTACAAAATACTCAAAGAACAAAAGCTACTTTGGGTAGGGGAATAAAATCTTGTGAAATTAAAAACACAGAGTAACCTCAAACCTTTAAGCTGAGGGCTTCAACGCTCAGTTGAACAATTCCCAGCTCCTCTGCAAGCGGAAGCAATGCTTCGCACGACCTAAGTACGATGACCGCACCGCGGAGGCTCGTGAGGGCCGCCCGACGCAGGAATTCATTGCACCGGGACACGAGGTTACTTGGGGAATAGTCATCGGTCATCTCCAGGCGCTCGGCGACACAACGGAGGGCGGCAATGTTGTGGACGGTTATCTCGAAGTTCACGCCGTAGCAGAACTTGGCAGCCCTCTCAAAGAACTCAGCGTTGCCGCCCGGGATGATGTCCGTGATGTCGAGATGGGTTAGGTCTGGTGCATCCGACTCCATGATTTTCCTCCTCAAGTAGCCGCTCTTCGCTACCAGCATGAACTGTTAAAATAGATCAAATCTTTATCAATTCTCGTCAATCTTTAGTTAAAAAATGAAATTGTATTATATCATATGTTTAACTTATGAATGTTAAACATTTTAGTCAACCTATATTAGCTACTTCTAATATTTTTTAGGTTTCGTTTGGCACTGTGGTTCAGCCCTCTTCTGCGTCTAGGAAGCCTAAGAAAGTGAAAACGCTCATCCAAACGATCTTTGGTGTTCCAAACTTAAAATTCCGCGGTGGACGTTTTATGTGTTAAAAACCCGAACCGTGAAAAATGTAAAAACAATGCCTTTCAAACTCAACATATTCAAGCAGTACCCTTCCAAAAGCAATGTTTATAAAAGCAGTCGATGTAGACCACACACTCAAACGGAACCTTAGTATTGATGGGATTCCATCTTGTACCCATCTATTATTTTGAGAAATACCTGTGCTATACATGTAATTGAGGGCATTTTAGGGAACGAGCCGTGCAATAACTTATGTATCGTTATTTATATGTACATTATACCTCTGTATCTTTAATAATTACGCACACATAGTTATAATTTTTTTATATGTTTCTTCCATGCCCTCCATCAAATTCTGCCACGATTAGGGGGGTTGTTCATGATTGCTTGAAATAACAGGGGGTTATGTATAATTCAGAATGTTTGAAGGAAGTATTACATGCTGTGGTGTACTTAATTTAAGGAAGTATTATTTGTTTATTATACAATCCATAAAAGCTTTTTCCCCCTTCTCAAGTGAAAGGATAAGCAGAAAAATAAAAATATTAATGAATTTGATCAAATCAATAAATGTTTTAAAATTAAGATTCCCAAATTCAGGAACCATTACTGATGAAAAAAAAGGAGAAAATCTGGAATAAAAAAAAACCAACCTTATGGAGAGGAAAACTTTCAGTTCCGACCACGATGACGATGTCAGTCGGAAATTCTTGAGAGACAACCCTTCAATAATTCATACAAATAATACAAATAAAAATAAAAATAAGGTGATCAGCCTCAACAAATGTTTATGATTAGTAGATCATAATTGACTGTGAGAAGCAGAGAAGATGAGAATATGTGTGTACCACTGGCCAGTTCTCTCCATGGTTAAGGAGAGCCTGCTGGTGTGGCTGTTCTTTACTGATGTAGCTGCCATGGAAGAGCCTCTTCTATTAGTAAATAAAGGGCACTCCAAATAAAAGGTAATAGTCACTTTGTCCAATATATAGAGATTTGGTGTATTGTATTATTCTCTCTCCTCAGAAAGGCATGATAAAACAGTATTTTAGAAACTGTGGGATTTGAAGGCTGGCTGTGTCTGACCAAGTTGGCCTTGGCTTTGAGTGATTGTGGGTTGTCTGTTTGTTTGTGTGGTGAAGATCGAGTGGATGGGCATTGGCAGCCTGATGAGTGGTTGAGTGTTGATTTCAGGCAAGTGAGTGGAATTAATTTATTCAATGTTTGATTTTAGAGCACTGTTAGCGTTCATAAAATAAAATATAAGTTCTAATAGTAATGCCAACACTAAATTATGTTAATACCAAAACAATGAAAAAATGAGTTTTTTTTTTTTTTGGAAAAAAAATGATATATCGTGCAACTTTTAATAGTTTTTGTTTTCTTTTAAATTATACATCCATCTAATGTAATACATATTATTATAAAAACAATATATATGTATCTAATAAATTTTTAAAATTTTTTTTAAAATTTTCATACACTACACTAACAATATACTAATAACTATAGGAAAACCACAGGTGCATTTGGTTGCGCGATTACAAAACTGATTTAGTAGAAATCTGAATTTTAAAATTATTTTTAAAAGAAGCTTACCCCCGACTTTAAAAAATCACAGTTTTTAAATACTATTTGTTTGAAATATATTTAGAAGTAGTTTTCTAAAAGGGTTTTTTACATATACCATTAAAAAATAAGCTATTTAATTTTATACCACTCCAAATAACCTATTTATTTTTTACCATTGAAATATATAAAACATATGTATATTTATCATCCACAGTTAACTTCCATTCCAAATTTTTATTAAAACCGTTAAAGTCTTGGAGAAAAGATCAAATTACCCTTATTTTTAAAAATATCTTACCTTACCAAATACAATATTTATAAAAATAAAAAAATATTAATTTTAACATGAAAATGATAAATTTCATCTAAAATTTAAAACCATAATAGAGAATAATTAATCATATATATTACAAAATGACAAATTTTTTAAAAAAACTAGATCTTGATTTTAAGAAAAGAAAAAAAGGTAAGGTTGAATGACTTACTATTGATATGGAAAGAACATGGAATTAATTAAGCTATTATTTTTAATTATTTATATTATGATAAATATTATATGTTGATAATATTTTTATCATTTTTACTTCTTGGTTAAAAAATAACTATAGTTAAGGTTCATTTTGATTAAAAGATATGAAAGATGAGTATATTTTTTCATTAAATTTTTTTAATGATATAAAAAAAATATGTTATTTGTGATGATATAAAAATAAATAAAATAAAAATTACTTAAATCAAAACGGCTGACAGGCTGACTTAGTGTATGTTAGGCAACAGATTATAAAAGCAGCTTTTAACTTTTGAGGTCACATCAAATTAAATACATCATCATTTAAAAGCTAAAAACTAAAAACTGTTACGAAACAGGTCAACTTAAATACACATCATTACTAAATTTATCTATAAAACTGTGCCTCGAAATCTGTGTTTCATAAAGCATTCATCATAATTACACCATCAAATCATCATCATTATACCCTAAAAAAGTATTCATAAAGCTGCAAAAGTTAAAAGCAGTTTTTCAAACTGTGTTTCCAAACACTATCTTAGATTAGTTTTAGGGTGCGTTTAGTTGTGCGATTGCGCTGCGATTGTGATTACAGGAAGCTGCGTTTGCAATTGTGCAACCAAACAGTTTTGTAATCGCAATTTTAAACCCAACGATTACAGACAAATAATGTCCAAAAGCTGCGATTTTAAAAATCTGAGAAAGTGAGCTTCCTGCAGAATCAGGTTTGCAATCACAGATTCATGTAGAATCAGTTTTGTAATCGCGCAACCAAACGCACCTTTAATAAAAGAAAAAAAGTGGTCAAAGCAAGCCAATCGACTCGGCGTAGGTCGATTACATCGAGCCGAGCTAAGCCGAGTAATCGGATCAAGACCCTCGGTCGCAGTTCCCGCCGAACAAACATGTGGAGGCAAATCTCCCGATTTTCAAGGCGCCTGAGATCTTGGTCCCCAACTCGCCACGTCGACGTGCTGACCTGGCACTAAAGTGATAAGCTTTTGTGGGCCGATTGGGAATACTGTTCAAGAAACGCTCCAATCACATTATTCCACGTGGCATCTCAAATCTAACCTCTTTTATTTTCGAAGAGGAGAAAAGATAACCACCCAAATAATGTCGCTTCTTTGGCAGGTGATAATTGATTGTTATGCTTTATAAAATAAGCTTGATTGCATAAATCGAAAAATTTATTAATTAAAAACAGTTCTGAAAATCTTTTTTTAAAAATTATGTTTAGATTATTGCCAGCTTAGCACGTGGATGTAAATTTCAACCAAATTATGTGACGTTGCTTTTATGATTCGTTTGTTTTTATATTTTTTTTTATGAGTTTTTTTGAACGAGTGTCCTCAGGGCACTGGTTACGCAACATTAATTACTAATTTTTTAGACAACCTAACAAATTAATTATGATATGAGTATAAAAAAATGAAAGATTTTTTAAAATACCAACAATGCCCCTAATAAATTCACCAAATTTTTTTCTTCTTCCCCCCCACACTCTATTTTTTCCCTCCAATATTTTTTTTTCTTCCCTTCATACCCTATTTACTCATAAAAATTATATAAAAGATTGATTTAATATACAAAAAAATATATTGTTCAATTGTTTGGTATACACACTTCTATTTTTTTACATAAATAGGATATTTTTTCTGAAAATATCTTATTTATACTTGTAAAATTTTTTATTTTTAAACATTGTGTAAGGGAGAGAAAAATTGGGTGTGGGAGGGAAGAAGAAAAAAAATTGATGAATTTATTAGGGGCATTGTTGGTATTTTAAAAAATCTTTCATTTTTTTATACTTATATCATAATTAATTTGTTAGGTTGCCTAAAAAGTGAACAATTAATGTGACTTAACCAGTGCCCTGAGGACACTTATTAACAAAATCTTTTTTTTATTGTACTCGATAACTCATTCGGCGGTTGCGTGAATTATTTTTCATGCTATATTATTATTTATTTCATACAAATATAAATTATTTGTTGATCCTAACAAACCACGGGTTTGGAATGTCTGCGTAACTTTTCGGTATTTTTCGGCATATTTATTTTAAATATCATAAGCAATTTTCCAACAAAACTGATTTTTTAATCTTCAGGCGCTCAGATTTGGTGGGCCCAAACCAATTTGATTTATAATTATGAGCTTATAAATTGATGTTGAAACCGGATAATATTTTATAGGCTTTTCTGTAGATCTTTATAAAAGTGTTAAGATACTTTGGTTGACATTTGGTCCCATATAAGAGCTTATCTTTCCTCTATCAGAGTTAAATAACCATTTGATTTTTTTCAGTGTCTAAGTTATCCCGGCATCTTAGTTAATCCAGCAATCGCCGATCGCCATTTTTATAGCCTTCTGGGACATTTCTGTGAAATCGACCCATGTACCCCTAGGGATCTGTTTGTAACCCAAATTAGGGATGTCATGTGGTATATAACTGTCGAAATCGACCAGCTCTCAGGGGTCTCCTCACCCCTCTCTCTTCGTAATTTCGGTAAACTCCTTCGAAGAATAAATAACATGTTTGGCACCAGCTCAGATTTCATCCAAAGTCTCAGAAGTTATGAAGGGTTATGATGACCAATCAACCTATGATGGAGATGACGGCGTGGAAACAGATCCTGGTGTAAGTCGATCCAAATCTCCGACCAGGTGACCAAGGCCATCAATGACGCCCATTCCTCTGCAAGCATTGATTTTGTTAGTGCTTCGAAATCAATTTATCCAAGACCGAGCGTCTCGCCGCCCTCCTCCGCCAGGCCTCCCGCGCCGACCTCTACGAACGCCCCACCCGCCGTCAAGTAATTGTTTGGACTACACCGGCCAGAAGTCCTTGATGGATTAGGCCCTCCAGCTCGTCGGCCTCGTCAAACGCCTCTTCACCCTCTCCCAAACCCTAATCGGCCGAATAGGATTTTTAAACAATGGAAACCTCTCCGCGCCAAATAACCCCAAAATCCAAACCCTAATCAAAGATCCTTATTACCCCTCTCTCTGCGCCGCGACGTGAAGACCATTTTCGGATCCTCACTGATTCTAGCCACACCTGATCGCTTGGACGTCCACCACCATCGCAGAGGAACATCTCCATCTCCGTTTTCGTCTGCGGACTATGATAGAGTCCGTGTTTCTGGAAAAAATGTGCCTTGACAAACAGAAATAGGTTTTGAAAAGAGCTTTCCACGAATCATTAATCGTCCAACTATCTAGAGTTATGGATACAGTTACTGGTTTGAAAGTGTGCAAGGGTTTCATTTTTAATGGAAATGTTCAACCCCATATTTCACTGTGGTTTGATGAATGTTAGAGATTTAGATGATCCCAAATTTGATGTTTAATATGTATACATTTGTTTCCTGCACTAGCTTGATAGACATGTTTAGGGATCTTGAGAACTTAAATAGAATCTTAAATCGATAACCACTGTTTGGGAGATTTAGAGACTGGGTAACATCAATGAACAAACCCCAATTGATCACTAGGATATTGTTGTTATTCTGGATGTCAAAGTTGATTGGATTTGAGTTACTTCTTCAAGATCCATGTTGAATTATAGTTGAGCCTTATGTGGACTCCACATATTTATTCGAGGATTGATCGATCATATGGGTCTTCATGGAATAAATGGATATTGATTATCTGATCGGATCATTCAAGGTGAGTATATGAGTTCCACATTCTAGTGCATTTATTCGAAATTTTCATTTAGGGCTGAAGTGAGTTGGCGTTCATTGTAGGTCTCATAAGATCTCGGCTTTTGGGATTATTGGGCATAGTGCTGTTATAAGTTGGTTGTCTGTTTGGGTTGAACCCCTTGTTTTGCATTATAGCAACTATAGTTGCTCAAGTATTTCAAAGCTCCTGTATACAGTCCCCATGTAGTCCATATGCAACACGTTGACTACTATGGACCGAAGGTGAGTAGGCCTGATCGATTTTCAGGAGTGAATACTCAAGTGTGAGCTAAGAAACTGGTTAAAGAATTGAGATATTCTATCAAAACATTGAATTTCTTGTTATAGGCCAATTAGACATATTTGTGTGATATTATGTGTCATCATGCATTTATATTAAATACTAATTTCATCTCTAGTGAAATTTGGTATCGCATTTTTTAACATTGATCAAAATTTTCGTTGAATGAAGAAAAATATGCATAAATTATAATCCATCTCATCACGGACTACCTGAACCACAATTTGAGAGTAAAAATAGCATGATATTCTGATAGCATAGACATTTTCAACATCTTTGTTGCCCATTGGTGTGAGAAGAATCATTTCAACTTTATAACATAATCATATTTTCTGATGCCGATGTACCACTGTCAAAGAGGGTCTGAGATACAAATAGGATAATAATCTCACCCAGATTTTCATGAAGAAGATCATCGAGAGCTCTGAAAGAAGAAAATTTAGGACCTTAGTGGAGTTTATGTCAACTTAGCATTCCTAGGAGATTTTATTTTCATAGATGCATATCAGTGACATCCCATAATTTCTGTGATGATCAAATTTCCCCCCGTATGGTATTTACAGGTACTTTGGGGAGCTGCAGGTATGCTAAACACGGACTCGAAGAGTACCCAGATCAGCTGGTAAAGCATTCCTTGCAGCGGGCTTTGTTTGGAGACATCACCCGGAGGGACGACCATCCTGTGCTGGAATCTCAAGTAGTTGGATGGCAGCGGCGACCCATCAGCGTCTTCTAGATCCGACGTCTCCTCGAGGGACCTTTTTGATGATTGCCGTAGTAGCTTGCACACCTGTTTTGGGGAACGAAGTTCTTCCGATTGAGAACTCTCTGAGTCATAAAACCGTCCAGGGAAGGCTGCATGATTTCCTATGACGTGGAATCAAAGGATTGGGCCACGTGTCACAATTTTAGTAGAACTGTTATAAATTTATTGATGGCAGAGTCAGTGGTTTCTTAAAGAAAATTCTGTTGTTTTTTGCAATAGGATTCCTGATATTTGATTGTATTCCAGATATATATAGATCTATATATATATATATGATACACTTTGAAACTCTTCATGATTTCTCTGATGTGCTTGCCAATGATTTGGCCACATATGTTCATTAAAATAGCCTTAGTCGTCGATATGTTTTCTATAACCTATTGATTTAATAAAATAAAAATTTATTAAATGAAATTCTGAGGATTTTCACCCTACTGAAAACCTTATTAGTTTAAAATGTATGACTATCATGTGGGATTAGTAATTTGTCATGTGGGCTTATTCACTGAGTTAATTGCTCACCCTATTCGATATGTTTTGGCTGGTTGTCTTCATAACCAGGAAATTGTGGTTGATGTATTCTGAGGATTAACATGTTAAAAATTTGGAATTTTAATCTTTCAGAAATTTCTTACGTAGCGGTTCGAGGAAAAATAGTTGCGATCAACTATTTAGGTTTTGTTTCCATTTTAGATGGCTCCCAAACAGGGGTGGTTCAAAATAGTATGTCTTTTCATTCTAGTATTTTGTTTAACACTCTGATAAAATGGACCGTTAAAATACCCTTCTGGATATTGTTTTTATGTTTTATCACATAAGTCAACTGGTTAACCAAACACACTTATTTAAAATACTGTTTAATATTTTTCAAGTTGAACCAAACGCTGTAAATTTTGGTCTCTAAACTCTTAATTTAGAATATCGATCCATTTACCGTCCGATAAGCGGTTCTGCACGTTAACAGTATGTGAATCCAGCACTTAAAATCCGCTCAAAACAATTCCGCCGTTGCAACAAACACTACCTTAATGTGCCTCAAAAATATTTATATAATAGAAAAGGTAGAAACCATTACACCAAGTACATTTTATAGCCCCATTTCCTCATAATTAAGCCACTTACAACACCATAACAAAGTATTTGTTTTTTAAAAGTATTTTCACATTTATAAATAAAATCATATAATTAATTGAAATATATATACATTGTATTTTTTTTTACAAAAATACGTAACTCAATGTATGTATACCTCTCTTTTTCGGTAAATTTTGAAAAATTAATAACCAACACAATATTTGTATCAATAATAATTTTTAGGCTCCAATTTCACAGGTCCCAAATAGACCCCATGATGTGGCACAGATACATTGTCTATAATACCCTTAGTGATATATCCAATGAATCCGCTATTCTCCTCCTCTCTTCATTGATGCAGTGGTTTATCTTCTCTCTCACTGTTTTTGCTCTGGCGCTCTCTCTCTCTCATAGAAACCATAGAAACCTTAGCGACCTCTCAATGGAGGACTGGATCTATTGAGGGGAGCTCTGGAGGGGGAAGGCTCGAGCGTTGTGGATTCGGATCCGTGACCGCTTACGCATCGCCGTCGATCGGCGCCGCCAGTTGCCGGCGTTCTCTGAGTCCTACAATTCGTCGACACTGCAACGGCTGGTCCTTCGCGTCCGCGCCATTCTCGGGAGGGACTCTTCGTCGTCGCCGACTCGGTCGAAGTTTTATTGCAAGAGGGGTAATGTTTTGTTCCCTCTGTTTTTGTTCTCAGTGATCCATGAAATCTTTTTAAAGTTCATTTTTCGATTATTTATTAATGTGATGAGTACTTTGGGTTTAGAGGCTGTTCGTTGATGGTGAAGAGAGATTGTACTGCATTGGCTGAAATGTTATGTTACATTTGAAATGTAACAATCTTATGCATGTGTGTAGCGGCAGTGGCGACAAAATCTGTAATGATTGCTTTAGTTTCTGTTGTGGTAGTGGTTTTAATGAGTGCTTTAGCTTCAATGATTTCGTCTGTTTTAAGCCGTTCTAAGGAGACGACGATCTCGTAGAACATAAAAGCTTCAATGATTTCGTCTGTTTTAAGCCATGTTAGATATTGTTTTGTTAGGTATTGTTACATTGTGAGAACTATGTATTGATTAATACTGTTACATTTTATAAATGTAACAGTGAATGAATATTGTGATTTGATGCGAAAGAGACACATTTAAGCAATACATAATTTTTTGTTATTTTGTTACATTTGAAATGTAACAGTTTTGTAAATGTGTATATTGTTTTTTATATTTACATTTAAAATGTAATAGCCTTGTAATAACATAATGTTATTTAACATGCAGATTCATAGATATTTCAATGATCAATCATATTATATTCATGACTATTTGGTTTGCAGGGAGTCTGCTACATTATTTCTCCTCTTTTTTTGTTTCTACAACATTTTTTAACATGAATGTTATAAACACCTATTTTCAAAAGTCAACTAATAATGTGATGACACTTCATGGGGCCTTTGAGTGGGGCCTATGAGTTGGGGTCTGTGTATCATCACCCTATTTGTATTTTTGTTTTTTTTTTTTCCTTTAATTACTTCTCTTTTCTTCTCACTACCTTTCGGACTTGTAACTCACTTTTAATACAACTATTGATAGCAATATCTACATTTCTAAAAAAAAAACACAATATTTGCTTACCTCTCTTTTCTTAAGCACCCAAATTCAGATGATATATATATATATATATATATGATCATGATGCATGCAGGACGAACATGTGACAACCAGCATAAGAGATACAGAGATCAAAAGCAGAATAAGAATCTTACTAGCATCAATCAAATGCATCTTTCATGCTACAGTAATATTTTGGATTTTGTACTATATATATATAGATAATGTTTTAACAGTATCACCAAAATGCATGTTTTTAAATAGTTGATGTATAAACTTTTGTCAACTTATCCCGATTGAGTAAAGTTTAAGAACACTGAAGAGACAAATAGATGTCAGAAATCAGAAAGTTGAGACAGTAGTGAATATCCTACCAAAACTTATCCAGTGAAAACTGAAAGAGTGGTCAAAGAAACCCTTTATAGGATATAGGGTGTGCATGAACACCATGAAATGGAAACTAGCTAGGGTTAGGGTTTCCATCGAAAGTGATGGTCGCCCAGGAAAGACAACAATTCAACAAAACATTGGTCCCAGCTAATATATATTGGATTGGAAAGCTAGCTTATGAGTGATCTGTTTCAGTCTGGGAAAAGTCATTGGTTTTGATCCAGACCACATATTCATGGATCTTATTTAGTGTGATTTAATTTATGTGGTTGAGGAAGGTTTTCCATTGCTTCCCAACTTGCACCAAAATTTGTGTTGGAAGGCAATGGGGATCACATGAAGATGATCCAACAGTCAGAACAAAAAAAATATTGTATAGAAAATGAGAATAAAAAGAACTTTTTTATATATTGCAATATGCTCAGTTCGACCTGGCTATCAAGGTTGAGCGACCCTTAATCACTACGTGCACTTTGTCAAAACATGCAGTACACCCCATATTGAAATAACCACAATTACAATAGTACATGAACACAAATGATTTTTTTTTTTGGGTAAACTGGGAGTCGAACTCCCGACCTCCCCTTGAGAGAGTGTGTGTCTCGACCACCCGGCTAAAGGGGTCTGCCACTTTATCCACGTGATTTACATGCTTTTGGCTGAACCTATATCCACGTAATAAATATAAGAGATATTAATCCAATATATTATACGTGATATGGAGATTGAGCGCTAGCATTTTCCTTCTAAAGTACAGGAAAATGTTACACCCAATCACATTTGTAGTCACAAACGCATTTTTTCATTTTTTTTAAAATCATACACTCCATCTAACGACATATGTATTTTTATAAAATGTAAAATATATATTCAAATGAATTGATTGATATTATTTACAGAAAATATGAAAAATTTACAACAAGATATTTATCTTGTTCCAACAAGTAAAGAGACTAACGAAATATATAAAACTACATTTGAGAGACTGTAAAAAAGAATAATGAGTATAATCCATTGTCTTAAAAGGGTTGGGGTCTATGTTCTCCATTTCCAAACGAGTAGGAAAATGATATGTTTAACCCCCATTACAATCTCAATTACAGTCCACTTCATTTTTTTTTTAAATGATACATCCAGCCTCCTTTACAGCCTCAATTGCAATCTACACCAATTTTAAAGAATATACTCTCTCCAAATCAGGTGCATATTGTTATATGAAATGAAGTATATACTGAGATACATTAATGTATTTTTTAAGTAAAATAATAGTAAAAAATTTGCATCATATAATATAATAGAACTCATATCGCAATATATACTACGTTATCATAGCGTGGGCTGCAACCGAGTAATACAAAGCCCATGAAAGGGTCCATGGGCCTGAGCCTCATCGAAAACTCGACAGTTTTTGTTCAATTTTGTTTTTCCGGCAGAGACGACATGACAGAAGAAAAACAAATAAACCAATCCCTTTCGAAACTCACGTTCTCGTATTTGTGCCTTTTTTAGAAACCGATCGCCATCACCTTCCCCTCCCTTCCCCCCTCTTTTCATCATAACAGAAACCCTAACTCTCTCTCTCTCTCGCTCTTTCGAAGAAAGAAAAGATGAACGACGCGGACGTGTCGATGCAGATACAGCATATGGTGAGGTTCATAAGTCAGGAGGCCGAGGAGAAGGCGAACGAGATCTCCGTCTCCGCCGAAGAGGTCATTCCGCCTCCCCCTTCTCTCTCTCCCTCTCCCTCTCTCCCTCTCAATCAATTGGTCGATCTGTTCTTCCGATTTGCAGGAGTTCAACATAGAGAAGCTGCAACTTGTTGAAGCGGAGAAGAGGAAGATCCGGCAAGAATACGATCGCAAGCAGAAGCAAGTCGACGTCCGCAAGAAGATGTAAGTGATCCCCCCCATCCCCCTTTCAAACAACAAATCAATCCCTTTATAGAGCTTTTTTTTGTTGATTTGTTTATTGTGTGTTTATGTTTTGATAAGACCATTTTATTTCCTCTGTGTTATGTATTTGGCATGATTTTATTGTGTAATGTTGGGATGATATTTTATTATATGTATCATGGGTAATTTTTAACATTTTGTATGAATAACATAGACAATGAATGAATGAATAGGAACTCGAATTTAGAGAAATAAACGTGATACACAACTTTGGAGCTATAAAATGATCTTAATCTAGGGAGATTAAACCCAGGGTATAATTAGAGCGAAATGAATGAATAGGAATCAAGCTTTGATTTTAGTTGGCTAGCACCTCTCCTCTCTATGAAGGAGGTTAGCATATCAAACACACGGGAGCACCCACTAAAAAAAAAAAAAAAACTATCTTGGTTAGAGGTTTGATCTCGATGGCCCAGTTTGGTGAGGGAATAAAATGAGATAAGTGGGTAAATAACAACTTATCCCATGGTTAAATGAGGATTTTTTGTTACACTTATATGCTAGAATAACATTCATTCCTCATTTTTGACCTGATTGTGATACATGAGAACAAGAGCAAAATTCCTAGACTTTTTATTAGGATAATTTTTACTCAAAATGTCATCCTTTTTCCAAACTAGGCCGGTGGGTGTAAACTGTCTTATATCATTTCTAGTGGTGCCGCATTTTATTGATTCTGGTGTCAGGCAACACTTAGACCTTGCTTGCTTAGTCTGTTGTTTTTATGTTACTTGAAATAGATTTTTTCTTATATAGTAATTCTTTCTTTCGTTGGACGGTTTCTTTGATATTGTTGTTTCATCATACGTTGGCGATATTTCTTTGCAGTGATTATTCTATGCAGCTAAATGCATCCCGCATAAAAGTATTGCAAGCCCAAGATGATCTGGTGAACTCTATGAAGGACGCTGCCAGCAAGGAGCTTCTCCGTGTGGCTGAGGATTCCAAGACCTATAAGAAGCTTCTTAAAGATTTGATTGTTCAGGCATGCTCCCATACTCCATTAATTTGAGAGCAAACATCAACTAATACTTGAGAACACCAAAACAGTTTCATTAATTTGAGATGTTGAGGCATTAAGATATAATTTATATCTCATGCATGTTCTAAATATAAATTTAGGGTGTGGGATTTGCAAGTTTTTGTTGGAACTTGTTGTGTTGTCTAAATATCAAGAAAGGTGGATTTTATTGTACTTTCCAAAATAATGTTGTGGAAGAACTTTTGATTGTTCTAGTATGGTACTATAAAATGATTTTTCAAATATTTTTAAGACACTTTCGGGCACAAATGATTGTATGGATGTTGCTGGTGTTGTTTCTTGGGTAATTTGCAACATCTGTTCTTAACAAATGTAATTAGACTATCGTCATATATATATATATATATACGCGACCGATGAGGTGCGGTCGTGCGGTCGCGATCGTGGGCCGTCCGATCGCGGGTCCATCGCATCCAACGGTCGACGTGATTCGCACCCGACCGTCCGATGCGATGGACCCGTGATCGACGGCCCGTGATCGCGGTCACACCGACCGCACGACCGCATGTAATCGGCTCCCTGTATATATATATATATATATATATATATATAAACGATTAGGTGCTGTCGCGATCGCGGGTCCATCGCATCCAATGGTCGACGTGAATCGCATCCGATCGTCCGATGCGATGGACCCGTGATCGACGACCCGTGATCGCGGCCGCACCGACCGCACGACCGCATCTAATCACGTCCCTATATATATATATACACGAGCGCGATGAGGTGCGGCGGCCGCACGGTCGTGCGGTCGTGCGGTCCGATCGCGGGTCCATCGCATCCAACGGTCGACGTGAATCGCACCCGACCGTCCGATGCGACGGACCCGTGATCGCGGCCCGTGGTCGACGCCGCACCTAATCGCGTCCCATATATATATATATATATATATATAATTAGATTCTCTATTTTCTCACGGGCAGAGACTCCCATTTGAACGTATATATTTAAAACACCTATATTAATAGTCTCAATGGTTTTCTCAAAATATGTAGTGGGCAGTTTTGTAAGACATGCAATATCAGCAATCTTGTATGAAGGATCTTGGGCTCTATGAACTTTTTTGGGTTGTTTCTTGATCTTACGGTGGAAAGGATAAGGAAACAAGTGTG
Source organism: Acorus calamus (assembly GCA_030737845.1). Classification (NCBI taxonomy): domain Eukaryota; kingdom Viridiplantae; phylum Streptophyta; class Magnoliopsida; order Acorales; family Acoraceae; genus Acorus; species Acorus calamus. The sequence goes on along the minus strand of CM060864.1, from coordinate 21,630,222 downwards.
AAAGTGTCTTTGTCATGTGGAACATTAGGGTTTTTATAGGATAGATAATTCAAGAGGCATTAAGTTTCTTCATCAATCCCTTTTCAAGAAAAGATTAAATAAAATAAGTGAGATCTGGGAGAATATTTGGTTTTTGCTTTTACTGAGCGGTTCAAGTTACACGTAGTTGACAATGAGTTAGTGACATGAGATACATAAGGTACCACAGATGAGCCATCCCATAAGGTCATAAGGGTGGTTATTGTGACTTAGTTTCTTGTTAAATGTTTTCTGTTTTCTTTTTGTATCATTTGTGAATTGTTTAGTAGGAACACCATATAATTTTTAAGCTAGTAGAAGGTAAGAACAATGTGGTTCAAGCCTTTTTGGACATGTGACCCTTGATTTGGACCTTCTTCCATTGTCTGCTGTTCACTTTTTTTTCTTTTACATATGTGTTATGTGGATATGAATGGCTGAGTAACTAAAGCCTTTTTCTTTCAATTTTACAGAGTTTACTACGTCTGAAAGAGCCATCAGTTCTGTTGCGGTGCAGGGAAGCTGATGTGGATCTTGTAGAGTCTGTGCTGGATGAGGCAAAGCAAGAGTATGCAGAGAAGGCTCAAGTTCATTCTCCTGCAGTCAATGTAGACAATCGTGTTTATCTTCCACCGCCACCGAAGGATTCAAAGTCTCATGGCCTTTCTTGGTAATTTCTAAGCTCAGAAAATCCTATAGATTTATCACTGAAGGAATGACAATAAAAGGCAGAAATACGGCACAAGATCTGAAAATAGCGGTCTACTTGTGTTGCCATACATTTTTCTTGTAGCTGGCATAATAGTATACAATTCATGTATTGTGATGCAAAAATTAGTGGTTTACCAGTTTAAAAAGCAATGACTGCTGATGCTAACTAAATGTTGCTTCAATCTAGGGTGATTACATTGGTGCTTGATATTGTTTTATTAGCATCTGTCCTCCCCATTCAGTAAGAGTGCTTTCTGTATGAGCAATTGAGCATAGCATATTTGAAAATCATTCCCAATTTCAGATTACTTGTCATTCTTAGAGGTTTCTATATCAATCCCTTGAAGTGATAAATGTCACTGAGTTGCTGATGGAGGTCCATCAAGGTTTGGTGGGCGGTATAGGTCAACTAATAATGTGGTGAAATAATAACCAAATACTTGAACGTAGCTGTTATCCATATCATCTCAAATTGTAGTCAAGGGAAACCATGGAAGCAGGGCTGGTCTTCATAAATCAGCTATCTGCATGCAGTCACGATATATTATATTTGGAGCAATAACTCAAAAAGTTTAGTTGAAACTATATTCTGTTGCATAACACCGCTCAGATTTAGCATACTTCCCACCTCTTTTTTTGGTGAAAAGTGTCTGTTTCATGTAGTTTCTGGATAATGATAATGAAAAAGCATGGTTTAATATGAATTTTTGTCCAGCCTAACTAATATCTGATCATTAACATGAATTTATTTGTTTTATAATTCCCAATGATTAAATCTCATTTAATTTCCTAAAAGCTCTGGAGGGGTTGTGTTGGCCTCCCAAGATGGAAAGATTGTTTGCGAGAACACGCTGGATGCCAGATTGGAGGTTGTTTTCAGACAGAAGCTACCTGAGGTATGACCTGCAACATTTTCTTTAGGTTTAGCTTGAATTTGACTCTCTAGTTGAGTGTGTCCACATCAAGTACTGAAATATTAGTAACTATATGCCCCATTTTCCGTGCTTAAAAGTAACAACGCACTCAATTTTTTTTGCAAATGTTCTGAAAAGTACTCCTATTGGATTCCACATGTACCTATCAGCTGAACATACCTTCTATTCATCGAACTTTGCATTTAGTGCCATCAGAACCTGTGTATCCATTTAGTTTGGATAATGTATCTATTTTGTGAGTGTGTCTTATACTAGTGTTTTAGAATGCATATATAAAATAGCTAATTATCTCTATACTTTTATTGTATTAATCTCATATGATATACGAATGTACAAGTACCTTATCAAGCAGATGCCCTGCCGAATATCGTACATGAACTTTGTAACTATGTCCATGCTGATTCATCCATAATTATTTTTATTTTATTTTACGCGATTATTAATAGTGATTTGAGGCTTGCATATTTGGTGAAGATTCATGAAATGTTCTCATATTTGATATGTGCAGATAAGGAAGCGCCTTGTGGGCTAAGTCTCTACCTGATCAGTTTTAAAGCCATTTCATCGAAATCTGCAATAAATATCATCATGGTTTGCTTGATCTGATGAATTTTGCCTTTCCTGTAATAAGAGCTCAGCCTCTTTTTTTCTTCCTCATCAAGTGCTTGATCTTATATGCATCAAGTTTGCTTATGATGTGGCTGGTTATATAATGTAAAGCAGACTATCTGTTTCTCGTCTTTCCCCCTCTATTTTAATGAAGTATATATGGCATAATTTTCTATCGAATGAAAATGTATTCAACCCCCACTTTTTAATCAATTTATTGTTTTCAGGATATACAACAAATAATAGATGTACATTCACGTGAACATGCATATCCTTTTAGAAGACGATTTTTAGATCTGATGCTTTTGAAACTCCATAAAGAGCACAAGGGATTGCAAAAGAGGTTTTTTTTTACTCTGTAGATATATTCACATGAAGCTTATATTTATAATAAAGCTTTTTTTTACTCTGTCGATAAATAGAGCCACCCCTGTAGCTATTCTGAAAACCCACTTCAGATCTGCATGAAATACGGTTTGAGAAATAGCTAAATTGCATATTATATAAAAAGCCTGGTAGCAATGCTTTGATAATTCAATAGAAACTAAACTTTTCTATAGTCTAAAATTATATTAGGTTAAAATACTCTAAAAAATCTATCTCATACATTCTAGAATATGGCACATCTTAAACACATTTCCAATAATGAGAATAACCAAAAACTTCTTTTGTGTTGATTGTTATCAATTCAGGTAGAACTATCAATGAAATAGCTCTACAGATCCCAAGAGGGGAAGGGAAGAGTGTCTATTCTCCTCATTTCCAGACGTAACAACATTATTCCAATGGTTCCATAACAGACCACAATTGGCCAACCTCTTTTTTTCATTTCAACATCCAAGACTTTCAAAAATTGTTGCACAAAACCAGTAAGAGTGAGACCTTATCAGTTGGACACGAGATGAGATTAAAAACTGTGTTTTTTCTTTCTTTTTTTTTCTTTTTTTTTAACTCAACGAGCAAAGGTGAAATTTTTCGTGCATGGTGTTCAGTGTGATTTTGGTGTTCCTCCACACCCCCTCTCTCAATGAGGGCCAAATTCAAACCACAACATTATTCATCGATAAAAGGCGATACTATCCTGCTAACTTCCCTTCTCCATCTTTGCAAGCTCTTCGCGTTGCCTCTGCCGCTCTTCTTCTTCTTCGAGCTCCCTCTTTCGCCTTTCTTCTTCTTCGAAAAGTTCCCTTTCTTCGTCCTCCTGTTCTTCTTTCTCATCGAGGTCTTCGAACTCCTTTTCTGCGGCCATGGCTTTTACTATGGGATCTCGTAGCTCGGATATCAACCCTCCTCCTACCCTGTATTCTTCCTCATTCCCGATGAGGAAAATCCTCTGATCAGGTCCTGATGTCATTGGGATATCGACGGCGAGGAGCTTAATATCATACTGCACAAGATTTAGAGATAAGTGAAGTTCATTTGGGTGAGATTGTTAAAGACAACTAGAATTTGGGCAGACCATGACACATTCTTGAACTATTATTATTTTATTTTTTTGGTAAAGTTTGGTGTTTCATTATAAGTACAGATATCATGCATGTGAAACAGAACGGTCATGAATCTTTCGTCTACTTAAAGTGCAATAGAGATTGCAGCTATTCTTTAATCAAATTATCCAGAAATAACTCCTAAATTGAATAAACTATGTCCATAGTTCAATTAAATTGAGTGTGATGTGCAATAATCAGCAAGGATTATGTGGAGAAAAGTATAAACATGACTAATGACTTTTGGAATATACTCAAAATACATTGTAATAGAAAATGTCAAGCTCCATTGAATGAATAGCTCAAGATTAGCATGCTTAAAACTGGTTTTGAAGAATTTCAGAATTTCATATATATTGTGTATAGGTGAGGGAATTGAGTGGAAGATTATATAGATAAGCGTTTTGGACCATGTTCATGTTCAATTGCAGCACAGGTTTCTTTGTTGTTACATTATCAAGGTATCTTGATATGCCGTGTTGGACATCAAGGATCCAGGTCTTGCATAGAATCACCCACAAACCATGTATATCAGATAGTCCTGTGGGATTCAAACTAGGGACCTATGGGGAGAAACCCATGACTCTAGCCAAATAGTCACCCCCGTGTGGGTTGTTTATGTCTAATTTACTTTCAACGTTAGTATATTTTTCAATGTCATAAATGTCTAGCTAAATCAAGTACCTGGCCTTTTTTCTTCTTGACCTCAACACTCACAAGAGCTCTTCTTTCGGAGCCCCGTATAGGGAAAATGAGGAAACAACGTTTTCCACCAAGCTTTAGCTTAAAATTCTTCAAAGAAGGCCCACCCCCTGACATTACATAGGCTCTCAAATCAGTTCCGGTTAGAGGAGCACCCATCACCTCAAGGATCCCAGCAGATGTGTTCAACTTCCTCATCGCTATTCTATAGACCTTATCAGGATTGATAGAAAGTCTTGATCGGATATATAATCCCTACAAGCAGTGGAAGAAATTTTAGTTTATCGAAACAAACCGATAACATGATTTCCATTAGAACAATAAATAAAGATTTACGAATTAAACAGATCGCCAGGGGTTCATAGTAGTAACTCTAACCGAACAGTATATCTATAGTCTTTAAACATTTGTGGAAACATCCCATACAACTTTGGAACATTCAACCATATACACAGAAAATATTCAATGGCACAGACAAGATTCCTAAGATCACCTACACATCACATTTTCATATCCCCTATCGAATCAAAGGTTTGATGATCAAACATGTAAGTATTTTTGACATCACTGGTAAGAAGGCCACAATATATGCTACTACATGCAAGTCTAGAAATCTATATAATGCAAACCAGTGAGACCGTAAGTAAAAACTTTCTTAATGCTCGAGGACTGTCTCATATGTTAAGGTTTAAGGTTGCAATGCCTGATATATGGGATGCCAGAAACCAGAATAAAAGGATAGAAATGCCCAAAAGCATAGAATTGAAGAGTGACATCATAAGAAAACCTTTCATGTTAATAAGTAGTCTAGTCTAAAAAGCTCTTGTGATTTTGTTGAGCACATCTATGTTTCATAACAGGAGGCTGTTTTTAGCTCCAGAGGCCCTTTTGAAAATCTCAAACAGAATATAGATTACAATGTTGGGGACAAAAGGAACCTGCACAAAGAAAAGAATTTGCACTCTTCACCCATAAGAGTGACATCTACAAGTTACAAGTATTAGTGTTTCATTAGCGTTGAAGTGAGAAAAGTAAGAAAATGAAATAATGTAATCTGATGCGCAGCAGTTTATAAAACAAGAAACCAAAGATGGGTAATAAAATCTTAGTGAGGTCTACCATTGCACTATACTTTTTGAAGCAGAATATTGTTCAACATATTATCATGGGTTCTTTCAAATATTCTATAAATGTTCTATGCATCAGTTGATAAACTTGCCAACATGTACTTGGAGAGCATACATCTTCAACCTCGATGCCTCTACACTGGTTTAACAGCATTTTCAGAAAGCAAAAAGCTCGTGCCAATACCCCTTTCATGTTTCAAAATGGTTAAACATCATTGCACTTCAAACATTCATAATCTCTATCACTATAGCTTATAATTTAACAGCATTGACAATAAAAGAATATCAATGTATTACATGTCATACACCATTAAAATCAGTGAGTGTTACTATGTAATTTATGTTACATGAAAACACCATGATCAGTACAATATAACAGAACAAGAAACCATGTGTTTGAAAACTGCGAGTAGCCGAATCACACCTCACGCCATCAAACCAAGCAAAACATTACTCTGACACTATAGTCTCAAGACTCTCAACAAGGGTTCCATTCTGAATGGTGAGTATACATTCATAAATCATAGGGGATAAGTATGATAAAAATACAAAGATAATTAAATTGTTTTCTAGATGTATGTCGACCATTATTATGAAAAATAAACACAAAACATCTACATTGGGCATGATGGTGGCATCGACAATTAGGAAACAAAATGGATACCCCAATTCTAAAGGTACTAAACGCACAGTTCAACGAATTGAAGTATGTTCCACCAATGCATACGTGATGTATCCAATAAAAAAAGTTCAGAATACTTTACAAGTACAGTCGACACAATAGATTAAGCATCATAATAAAGCACCCACATCAAAGAGAACAACTCACAGTGAATGCCACCATGGCCCAAGCCAAAGCAAGGAACCCATACTTCGCCATGCCCTCCGAGAACCCGACGAACATGTTTGCGATCCCAAACATGAGCCTCCACAACAATAGGCACAGCACAACCGCCACCGCCCCCACCAGCACCAGATAGTTCCTCTTCCAGAACGCCTCGATCTGCAATCCGACTGCACCACGGTACCTCGACGCGGTCGAACTGAGAGCCTCCAATGGCTTTTTGATCATTGATCTCCTATCGAATTTACCGACGGAAGAGAAGAATCTGTAACCCAACCCCCTCAAATTGGTCTGTCTATATGGGATCTTCAGTTTTGATATTGAAAACCCAGATGGGAATGCCCCATGAAAGTGAGACTTACACGAATTCTCCACGAGTGAAGTGTGAAAACATCGTCTTGGAGCGAAAATCTGCGAGAAAACCCTAATTGGGGATGTGGGATTCAATGCACTCCCCAGTCCCAGAGGACCCGATGAAGAGGTTTTGGCATCCAATCCTCTCAAACTCCGAAACCCACTCGGGAGAACCCCATTAGAGTAGCTTTGAACACGATTTCCGATGCATGGAGGGTACCTGTGGGTCTTTGCGAAGAGGATTCGAGAGAAACCCCCACCGAAACACGGATTTCTCGCGATTTCTTCGTGCGACTTCGAAGGGATCGAAATCCCAGATCGAAAGTGCCCCGAATGAGGGAAACCATTGTTGGGTATTGGTGGAAACTCACAAAGACGGAGACTTTGATGGAAGCTATTGATGATTCTTTTGGTGGGTTTCGCCATTTGAGACCGAGATCACGAAATTATAAAGGTTTCTGCTTCTGTTTTGATTTTCTTCATTTGGTTTTCTTGGGGAAGACGTTCTACTGTGGACACTCTAATTGGTAATCACCATGGATTGAGTGAACCTTTAACGGAAGAAGACCACTGATGAAGAATCAAAGGGTCCATGAAAATGATTCTTTAGGAGCTTGTGATTTGAGGATTTTCACCAGTGTCACTGTAAGTAATACATTCAAAGGTTTAATCAATCTGGTTAGCTAAAACAGTTATTAATTTGAAAAAAAAGGGGTTGAATTTGATTTGTTTCTCACTCTAGGGTGTATTTGGTTGCACAATTACAAAATTGATTTTACAAGAACCAAAATTTTAAAACTGATTATATAGGAAGCTCGCTCCTCCTAGCTTTTGCTCGTAGCTTTTGACTATTATTTGTCTGAAATCTGTACATAAAAAGTTGTTATAATAAAATTATTTAATTGCGCGATTATAGAAGCTGTTTGTACAATCGTATAACCAAATGCTGCCTCAGGCAATTTGAAGATTGGGTTCTGTTTGACAAATGACATACTGATGAAATACAGCATTGACCGACTCGTGTCATTAGTTTATTTCTGTCATTATTTTAGATGAATTCTCTTTGTTTACCATCATATTAGTCTAAAATCTATTAGATTATTCCGCATTAATAAATTTCTATTATATTCAATTTGGTGTTACAGTGGCAACAAAATTTGACATGAGAATTTAGTTTAAATATCAATAATACATGGACACTTTGAAAAAATCTATCTTTTCCACCTATATTAGTAATACTAACATAATAATATTTAATAAAATTATTAACCAAAAATGAAAAAATAATTATTTTTTTAATTATGTTTAGGAGCCATATAATACCAGCAACCAAAGAGAACTTTATTAAAGCCTTGTATTCCCTAATATAAAAAATATACATATGTTCAACTGCTTATACTAATATCTCCCCTTGAGAAAGAAAAAAAAAAAGTGTCCATGGAGAATCCACTCTCCAAATTATACAATTCCAACAGTACATATGGAAAGAGAGCAAAAGGTTAAAAAAAATTCATATAAACCAACCCTACAACATGTATTAGTGTTTCCCTTGTGAAACTAAGAACATATACGTGCAAGCAAAAGAAGACCTCATGCATTCAAATGCCTGTGCCTTCTCCGCCCCTTGGAGTCGTGCTCCCGCCCGGATGACTTCTTCCTCGCGAACTTCCGCTGATCCCCTCCACCCCCACCAGAGACCGCCGTCCCGAACAATCCCATCCGTCCGATCCCCCTCGAAATTGTTGAGAAGAATGCCCTCCCGTGGTCCGACTTCTCCCCCCTCAGCATCCCCTGCTTCATTGACACCTGCTCCTTCTCAAGGTCACTGAGCCTCACACGAAGCCTCGCGATCTCCAGCTTCAGCTCCCGGTTCTCCCGCCTCAGTGAGGCATAGTTGTCCCGTGGAGAGACGGCTGTGCTCGGGACTCCGCTGCTGATCTTCTGTGAGAAGGAGAAGTCCCCATTGACAGGGTTCCCATTGAGAGCTTCTTTGAGGCGTATCTGTTCGAAGTAGAGGACTCGGAGGGCGATGTGGACAGGGAGGCGATCGTTCTGGGCGGCGTGACTTGCGGCCTGTTGTGAGAGCTTCTGACAGTCTATGAGCTTGCAGAGCTTCTTGCATTCGGATTCTGACATCGATGGGTGGGCCTGAATTGAATTTCAAATTTGAAAGTCAGTTATGAAAGCTATCAAATGCTGCTGTTCGAACAACTTCAACCTGTCCAAAGCCCCGTTTGGAACCGATTTTCAAAAACAGTTTTGCAAAAGTTGAATTAGTTTGACAATTGGTTTCAAACGAGTTAGTTTAATATCAGGTGGATTTTGACACGGTTAATGAACAGTGGGACTAAACATGCTATTCAAATAAAAAAACAAGAGATCTAGTAATACATAAGCTATTAATTGACATAAGACTGTTAACTGAACCATTTCAAATGGAAAATCCCTTGAACAATAGGAATCAATAGCAAACTTTATGAAAGATTTACCTTCAAATATATATCAATGGCCCTGTAAAGTCCATCATCAACCACACGGGCATAATCCGGCAAGAGTTGGATGATGGTGATGAACTTTTGCACCTTCAAGTATGGATCTGTTGCAATCTCTGCGAGATACCCTTCTATAAGCCTACCCACCTTCAAAACCGAACCATGACTCGGCGAACTATGGTCTTCTGATTCAAATTCACTCTGCGAGGAGTCTTCATCTTCTTCTTCTTCGATCCTTTGCAAGAAATTCACCAATATCCGATGAACAGTATCAACATCAAAAAAACACTCTCCAGTTGTCAAAGAAGGGATAAGCAGATCATCAAGTGAAACCATATCCAACTGAAATCCGATTCTCCTCTCAAGCTCGAGCCTACAACCAAGGGAAGCGTCAAGGATGATAGCAATCCTCAGCATGCCAAATAAGAAGCTCAATGGAACAGACACGATCTTCTCTGTCGATAAAAGACTTACAAGTGTTTCAACTATTGTTCTCTGTTCATTCTCGATAACTGTCCCAGTATCCGAGTGCTCGCTTTGTGGATCCCAGACCTTACCATGCCTACAGCTTTCAAAGAATTCTGAGCATAGTGCATCAGAGAGGTTGTGATGCTGTCTGACCGAACCCCAGTTTTCCTCATCGCAGCAATCACTCGCTGATACATATCAATTCTCAACGATAGTAGATCTTCAACCCACCAATCCTGACAACCCATCTTCAATTTCCCCGAGCCACCTTCACAATCCAAGCGAGCTAGCCCAGAGACCAGTTGTTCCTTGCTCGCATTCAAAGCAATCGCATCTATACATCTACTGACCACACCAACCTCCTCAGCAATGGGAAGAAGGCTCTCACTTGCACATAGAACTTCGTAGACTTCTCAAGATTTTGCGCAACTATATCCTTCAAGTAGGTCTCAGTCCGGGAAATGAGATTATCTTCCTTATAGTCTTCAGTCATTTCAAGATATTCGGAAATGCAACGAAGGTGGACAACATTTGCCGTGTTAATCTCAAAATTTGTACCATAGCAGAAGTTGAGCGCGAGATCAAATGTTTGGGTGCCTCCTGGCACACTGGAAAGGTCAAGCTTGTCCAGATCCGGTGAATCCGCCAGCATTTTGCGGATTCTCCCACACCGAGTGGCCAATGGAAACTACAAGAATATTAACCGGAGACATCAAATTATTAGGACTTGGGACAATATAAAGCATTTTAAACTAGTGGAGAGAAGAAATTGGCCTAGTCAAGTAACATATAATGAAATACCAGTCAATCAAAGACTAATTCACTTAAGGAACAAAACAAAGTGGTGTAATAGGTCCCATATGAACATATTTATATCAAGTTAATTTTATTTGAATGGCCAGGGGGAGCAAAGAAGATCAGGAAATGGCACACCCTTAAGAATTAGAACAAATGGAAAAGAAAAGAAAAACATTATCATATTCATCTCCTAGCATTGTCCAAAAAATAATCTATAAAGGAATATAGCTCTTCCAAATCACTAGAAAATAAGTCATTTCAGCTTAGACCGCTCTTATAATTTTTCTACAAAATAATCATAAAGAAAATAAGGACTGCATATAAACATTCACACATCCCTATCTCAAAAGAAAAAATAACATATCATATAATATATCAGTCACTGAAATCATATAAGATATCATAGAATAGTTCATGAGAACCACCCACTAAAAAATTGTTTCACCTTGTGTAAGAGGAATGGTTGCCCATCGACAATCACTGTAATGTCGCCGGCGAAATCTATCCTGCATGAATATGAAAAAACTTAATTCACAACCCATAACACAAAAAATAAAAAATATGAACATCCTCATCCAAGGCTCCATAGCTCAACCTACCCAAAATTGTCCCTCTAGAGCCAAACAAACAAAAGGGTATCTAAAGATCCAATCTTTCCAAACTATAAAGATCAGTCAAAATACCTTCTTTAGTCCTACAAATTCTTTGTTGAACTTAGTTAACAAAACCCACAATTATTGACCACTTTTTAAAACCCTCATCAAATCTGAATTTTTTTTATCGGACAAGATGCGTTCATGTATCAAAAAATGTAAACAGTGTCTTCTAATTAAAAAAAGGTCGCCTTTGAAACGCAAAAATGAAAATTAAACACGAACCACCAAAAAAATCCGAAAAAAATCTCAAAGAGGGTTCAAACCATTGTCGATGAATCGAAAGACTGGTGTGATCTGATGAGAAAATTAGGGATTTTGAACAGAGGGTTTGAATGGGTAACCTTTTGTTAATCGGACTGCAGAAATTTGGAGACGTCGATCGCTTCAGGGAAGGGAAAGTGTTCTCAAACATCTTCTCTGTCTCTCTCTCTCTCTCACACACACAGTTCTCTCTGAAACTGTGTTGGAGGGAATATGAAGGAAGCATCCAATTACGTTTTTGCCCCCCCAAAAGTTTTACCAATCTTTTGGCTCTGCCACTACTCCGAATTATACATGCAATTTCCACTTAGGGGCGGATATTTCCATCACCTTGTGTTTTAAGAGCACCGCATTATTAAACTCACATCCTTCACATTTGATTTTCTCTCATATCCATTATCCACTACTCTATATATATCCCTCAACAAAAACACTAGTCTCACCACCTATTGATTTTTTGAACATATCATACTCTTCTCTCTGCTTTAATTCATATCATCTCCTCTGCCACCTCTCCACCACCTCCCACTACCTCCTCTCCCCTCTGTGCCACCTAACCCTACTTTCCCTCCTCTAATCAACTCCTCCCACCATCGGTCCCTCTCTGGACATTTCCCTAACATGATCACGTTCATTATATATATGCGCACGAGTGTTCCCTGAATGTTGTCCTGAGTTCTAGGCGGATTTACAGATGATGCCATATGGAAGACTGTTCGGGTTGCGCATGACGTTGGAGCACAAGGTGATCAGACGGAGCACGTTCACTATGCTCCTGCTCTTCGTGGCGGGGACAGTCTCGCTCGTGTAGATGATAGTGGGGGTCATCGTGTGGAGGAAGAGGTGGAAGACTGTTAGGGGGATTCGATGGCAGTTCCAGAACCTACAGGTTTTTTTATTTCCATCGACCATGACTTTGTCTATATATTATATATATGTAGACACCCCACGTGTCTAACTCCTTCCAGAACCTACATGTTTATTTTTTCTATTTCCATCAACTGAGAAATTGTCTAAAAAATATAAATATGTAGACACCCCACATGTCTAACTTCTTTCAGAACTTACAGGGTTTTTTTCATGTTTCCATTGACTGGGCCACTATCTAGGAAATACAAATATGTAGATGCCCTACGTGTCTAATTTATTCTAAAACCTACAGGTTTTTCCCTGTTTCCATCGACTGGGACATTGTCCAGGAAATACAAATATGTAAACACCGCATGTGTCTAACTCATTTCAGAACCTCCTCACCGTCGATGAGAAATAGAGATCTGCTCTTCGAGGTGCTGAAGCACGCGAATGCCAAATTTGCGCACTGGGAGAAATCTGGGATAGGGTCTGACAGTTGGAGATCATGTAATTGAGGAGGCCCTCCTCAGAGATGCTGTTTTTGAAGATGTCTAGCTGCCGGAGGGAGGCAGTGAAGGGGTGATTTCACGAGTTGAAAGAGGTTGCCGTAGAAGGAGTTCTAGCTAAGGTTGATGTCTTGTAATTCCCACAGGGGCATCAGGTCGTCGATTCAAGAACCTACGGATTTTTGTTGTTGTTTCATGCGAAAAACCTGATTGATGAAGTCAAACACAGTACTATAACTCATTATAGAACCCCCAATTTTTGTTTTCTGTTCCCATCGACATAAAGGTGGTCTATGATATATAAATACATATTATCGCATGTGTCTAACCCATTCCAGAACTAAATGGAGGACTCTTCTGTTCCCATTGACATGCTTATTGTCTAGGACATTTAAAAACTTAGACACTGCATATGTTTAATCCATCCCATCAACTTGAGTATTGTCTAAGAAATTTAAAAACTTAGACACTACATGTGTATAACCCATTCCAGAACCTATGGATTGATTTTTCTGTTTCATAGACAGAAATATTGTCTAAATATTTAAAAACTTAGACACTACATATGTATAACCCATTCAGAACCTATGGATTGATTTTTTTATTTCCATAGACATAAGTATTGTCTAGAATATTAAAAATCTTTATACACTGCATATGTCTAACTCATTCCAGAACCTATGGATTGACTTTTTTAACCCATTATCTAGGTTATATAAATATATGGATATCTCGTGTGTTTAACCCATTTCAGAACCAAAGGGAGGATTTTTCTGTTCATATCGACAGAAGTGTTGTCAAGGTAACTTAGGACATAAACACCGCATGTGTCTAAACCTATCCAAAACCTACGGGTGTTTTATACTGTTTCCATTTACGAAAAAAATGTCTAGGATCGATAATGTTGTAGACACTTCATGTGTTTAACCCTATCCAGAAAGGTGGTGCCCTTAATTATCATATCGTAGAAGGGTTTGAATGCCTCAGGAGGTGGTGCCTAAAGTAGCTTAGGTGGTGGCAATATCCCTTCCCCATCCACTTATAATATATGTTACATAAAAAATGGTAATAATGATTTATGTTAATTAATATACATGAATAGTTAATTTTAAGAATATTTTTGTTATTTAAAATGTATGATGATCATGGATTGTTATTTTGAGTGATAAAAGGATAGTCTCATGCTATCATTTTTTCTATTTTCATGAATACATAATTGAGGGTGTAAGTGAGGATATAAATATATTTTTTATATATATAAAAAGTGTTTTAGCATATTTTACAAATTTGATATCAATTACATTTTTAGAAAGACATGCAAAAAATAAAGGGGCCTTAAAAATATAGTTTTTTTTAAAAAGAAACAAAAGAAAAGCAAGTTGCACCCCCCTTGCTAGCTAGGTGGTTGAACCTGCACTATGCGGAGATCCCGGTTTCAATCTAAGTCAACATCCCCTACTAGAAAGTACTTGTCCTGATGAGCTATGGTTATGAGCATTGTGATCCTAGGTTCAATCCAGGTAAACATCCCTTACTGGAAAGTATCTGCCCCTAGTGGACTGTAGTTATGCGTATTGAGCGCTGTTATGTTATATTCAACTTTTTTGAAATTTTTTTAATCAAAAATATCAAAATAAAATAAATGATATGAAATGAAATGAAATCTTTAAGCATTAGATTCAAATCTAATTTTGGAGAGATCACGGACACCTCTTCAAAATTTCAAAATAAAAGCAAACCAACAAAACGTTTATAAAAAAAGACAACACGTAACGGTTCAACTCAAAAATTCAAAATGACCGACCACCAAGCCTATTTTAGTAATTTTGACTGTCCATGATGAAAAAAATAAAACTGAAGAATGAGGACTTAAAAGAGAGATATTGATATGACAGGTTGGGAGGGGACACAGAGCTCGAGATGGAGAAAAAAAAACACCAACAGCAGAGAAAAAATAAATATAAATAAATAAAAAGAAAAGAAGGGGCAATCATCAAAAGAATGAAACACAGAACATAAAGAAACAAATTCTTCCTCCTCCATTGAAATCTTTTGTGGTCTCCTGTTTCGGTTACAAAGTGCTTTTGATTTTATTTTATTTTTATAATTTTTTTGGGGGGTGAGGGGTTGGGAATCATCATTGCTTGTTCGGCTGTGTGTTTCAGTGAAGCATTAATTGTTTGTTGTTCAGTTTTATTTTCCTTTATTTATTTTTCTTTAAGGGAATGTCTGGGTACGTTTTGAGTGGGCCGGATTTGGGCTCATTTTCCATGGTTTGTTTGAGGGTCTACATGTTAGGGACAGTTAATCTAAGATAATGTTCTCAATTTCTAAGAGCATCTTCAATAGACATGTTAACTCATTAGTTAGTGTCAGATTTTTAGAAAATATATAAAAATAGTGTTCCAATGGAAGTGTTAAGGACATGCTAAATGTGGGCTCCACCTGTCATATGTTAAGGGAGTGTTAAATTTGGCTAGTGCTTTAGCTATCTAAATGTGGGCCCTACCATTTAAAATATTCAAAAAATATTATTTTGTGTGGGTGGAGAGGTTTGAGTGGGTGGAGAGGTGGGACCACTATTATTTTGACTAGTTATTTAGCTTGTCCATTGGAGTAACAACAACCAACTAAATAAAGATGTAGTAAATGAGTGTCTAGTTGAGTGATAAAGTATTGACATGGCACTCTAACATCTTAAGTTAACTAACATGTCCATTGGAGATGCTCTAAGTATACACATGTTTTAAATTTTTTTAAAATATTATGCTTAATGTAATGAGATATATGTTTTATAACAAATATAGAAAAAAAATCTAAATACCCACCTCAAATAGTCTGAAATCCATATAACTACTTGAGGACACCTATGTAAATCTAAATAACCCCCTAAGTTAAATTTTCATTGACAGATGAATGAATATTCTGTTTGGTTAACCCTGACTGAAAACATGATATATCAAAAAACTCATACAATGCATTACAAATGTAAAAAATCATCAGTAAATAACGATTTTACCCATCCGAACAAAGTTTCATAATCTATTTAGAGATTTTTCGCATTTTTATCAAATTATAGGTAGGTTTTAGTAGACTGTGCTTTCAGTCAATGTTAACCAAACAAAATACTTAATTAATATTCCTTGTCAGTCAATGAAAGTTTAATTCGTGGATTATTTGAATTTATATAGGTGTTTTTAGAGGGTTATATGGATTTCAGGAAAATTCAAGGGGTTATATGGATTTCAAACTGTTTAGAGGGGTTATTTGAATTTTTTTTTAATATAAAATACATACAATTGCATTGATGCATTTATATAAAATGTGAAAAATTTCAATCGAAATATATATAATTCGTTAATGTGAGTATATGTTATGGTAATTTTCTATCAAATTGAAATGGAGGTTAAATAAAAATTATGTGTAACAGCACTCGTCAATCTATGTTCAGACCCTTGTGAAGCTCTGTGTGCACTCTCATGGTTTCTGTTTTTTTTTAAAAAAACATACATTTGTTTGTTGAATTGAAACATCGTTATAAAAGGTGAAATATAATTGACATACAATAGTATATTTATTTTGAAAAAACAAAAAACATTAATTCACAGACACTACGGTAGTTCAATATTACAATACGTGATCACTGTGTGCACTACAACGATAAAAGTTTAGACATTGTTATGATTGCACCGATTTTGCAACTTACGCATGATTTTAATTTTTAAAAAAATATATATTTAACTAGTTGAGCACACATTCATATGTGTAATAATTTCTTATAATAGGGCTATTTCATTCATCATATAATTTTTTTAAATTAGGTTAAGCCATTTTTTTAATAAATAATTTTACGGTTAAGTACCCGGACAAAATCAGTGGAGTCAGGAATTTACTTTAGTAAGAGTGAAATTTAACTATAATCTTAAATTTTTCCCTAACCAACAATAATCATATGACAATTTTTTCAACTAAATATAAAATTTCATTAAACACAACCGTGGAAAAAAAAACACAGTATTAATAGGTCTATGTAATTAAACAACACAAACAATATATATATATATATATATATATATATATATATATATATATATAGGGACGTGATTGCGTGCGGCGAACGGCAGGTGCGGCAGCGACTACGGGCCGTCGATCACGGGTCCATCGCATCGGACGGTCGGGTGCGAATCACGTCGACCGTTGGATGCGATGGACCCGCGATCGAACGGCCCACGTCGCGGCCGCACCTGTCGTTCGCCGCACACAATCATTTTCATATATATATATATATATATATTTCTAAAACTATTAAAGAAATAAAAATAGATAATATATGAGTCTCATTTGAAGTTCCAATGAGGGGGGAGAGATTGATAATACAAATAGAAAAGACAAAAAAATTATCTTGAATAGGTAAAGGACTATCAATCAAGCATAAAACCATCTAATCCTTGTATAATTAACTATGAGAAAATGTGAGACACTTTCACATTTGTCTATAATACAATACGCACATGATTTGATTTACAAAAAATTATTATACATCATGTAATGAAATATGTATTTTCATCAAATTGTATTGATTCATTTACAAAAAATGTAAAAATTTTATAGCGAGATAAATATATGTACCTCATTGAACAACTATCAAGGTATATACAATGCGGATGGGATAAGACTATAATGATAATTATTTTATATCGAGTAAACTATCCATGATTAAACAAAATTAAAAAATAAAATTATATGCACCACTTCATAAATATCAATGTTCAAAAATATAATCAACAATTAGAAATAACCATCAACATATCTTAACTAATTAAACTTCATCATTCCATCACAAGCTAAACCAAATAACATGAACTATGCCCCCACTGAGCTCCATGGCCCGCCCTTGGAGAAAATGAGACTGGATATGAATAAACACACACACATTCCTACCATTAGCAAGTTGTCTAAAAACAATATTATGATGACAACACTAAAATTAGTCATTCCCTCGTGGGATTTTTTTTTCCCCAAGTGCACTTGTTTGTTTTTGGACTTCTACAATAAGAGAATATAATTATCAGGTGGAGGTGGTATAAGGTATGGAAAAGAAAACTGAAATCTTATTAAAAGTTCAATCATAAATCTTAATTAAATTGTACAAAACAAGGTGTAATTTTTTATATTTTGGGATTGATGATGTCTAGCTTGGACAGGATCCTAAATTTAAAATTATCGGGTTTCTCGTTTAAAGATATGTCTATGCACTCATTGTTGTAAACCTAATCAACTTCTCTCTCTCTCTCTCTCTCTCTCTCTTAATTTAGTAGATATTTTATGTTAGTATATGCTAAGTTAAGAAAAATAAAGAAAATACATTCAATTTCATTCCAGTATATATTTCATTTTTCATGAAGTTATACACTTCATTAAACAAGTATATGACTCCAGAAAATACAAAATATGTTGAGACCACAAAATGAATATATGATCATTTCCTAACATTTTATGTATGAGCGATTGATTTTATGTGTATCGATTGTAGAAGGTGAACTGAATGTTGATGTCAAATGATTACAGATGATAATAAAAGTCTTCAAAGTTTTTAGACGACATCGTTGATTATAAATACTATGATTATCAAGTCAATATAAACTCCACAATTACAACCACATTAGATAGTAGGAGTTCATAGATCATAATCCATGCTTGGAACGTATAACTTGAACAGTTAACATGCGTGGCTAAACTTGAATTGTTCTACCATAAATAATAAATAAATAAATAAAAAGAAGATTTGATTATTATCATGTCCAAATCAAAGTCAACCATATTAAAAATAAATTTTCAAAAGTCAAAATTTTGAAAGTGTACCCCCAGCAGTTTAAAACATCAACTGTTTACCCAAACAAAAAAAATTATTAATTGATTATCATCACCCGTAATTGTTTAATTATCCGAGGATGACGCGGAGGACATTTTCGTCACTCCGAAAAGTTAAAAAAAAATACAAACATAAAAAAAAATACTCCATAGAGGATCACCGATCACTCTATGGATCGCAGTCAATAGACTTTTTGGGTCCACCGATCGGACGGAAGAGGATGAACAATTGACTCGAGGATTTTTAAAAGATTTGAAAAAGTCTCTGCTTTCCCTCCACTTCCAGAGGCGCTTATTTACATCCTCACCTCTTCTTCTCCTTCACAGAGCTCCCTTTCATGGCTTCTTCCTCTGGGTATCACTGATTTGATCTCAAACTCTGTTTTTCTTGAGTAAAAATTCAATCTTTGCTTGATCCATCCATGAAGACCCACACAAGAAACCAAACCCAGCTTTCGCTTCTTCTCCTGGTGGCCGCCGCCATGTCCGCCTTGATCAACCCCATCTCCGCCCAGAACTCCACCTACGTCCCCTCCGATAACATCCTCGTCAACTGCGGCTCGTCCGGCAATTCCACCGCCCCCGACGGCCGCACCTGGGTTGGCGACGCCAACTCCAACTACGCCATCGGCGCTGACAAAACAATCTCCGCGACCCCCTCCAGTCAAGAGTCGTCAGTACCGACGGTCCCGTACATGACGGCCCGAATCTTCCAGACCCAATTCACCTACACCTTCCCCGTCTCCCCCGGCCGCAAATTCATCCGCCTCTACTTCTACCCGTCGAACTACACCATCCCAAGCTTCGTCGATTCGGACTCCTTCTTCTCTGTCTCCGTCGGCCCTTTCACCCTCCTCAGCAACTTCAGCGCCCTCTTGACAGGACAGTCCTCTGTAATCAGGGAATTCTCCGTGAATGCGTCGTTGAACGCGCTGAACCTAACGTTCGCGCCATCGCGCGCGCGGAAGGACACGTTCGCCTTCGTGAACGGCATCGAAATCGTTTCAATGCCCGACATCTTCGACTCAGGCTCGGACGCGCTAAACCAACCTTCCATAGTCGGGACGAAGAGCACTTTCCCGGTCAATCAGTACACAGCGCTCCAGACGGTCGCGAGGCTCAACGTCGGAGGGCAGACGGTGACCCCGTCAGGTGACTCGGGCCTCTACCGGACGTGGGAGAACGACGATCCAAAATACATCTACGGCGCTGCGAGTGGTGTGACTTACCCAAAGGACCCCAACGTGACAATCAAATACCCGGCGAGCGTCCCGAGCTACATCGCGCCTGCACTGGTCTATGGCACGGCTCGGGCGATGGGCAAAATTACATCACTCAATCTGAAATTCAACCTCACTTGGATCATCAACGTTGACGCCGGCTTTACCTACCTCGTCCGCCTCCATTTCTGTGAGATAATGAACGCAGTCTCGCAGATCAATATGAGGGTCTTCGACATTTTCATCAACAACCAGACCGCCGACACAGCCTTCGACGTGATCGCGCAAGCCAACGGAGGGGAGCTCGGCGTGCCTGTATACAAGGACTACATAGTGATCTTACCCAAGTCGACCGAATCGCAGTTTCTATGGATCGCCCTCCACCCCAACATCGCCAGCAAACCTGGGGGGTACGATGCAGAGATGAACGGTCTGGAGGTCTTCAAATTGAACAGCAGCTCTGGCAACCTCGCCGGGCCGAACCCGCCTATGTTGATACAACAGCCGGGCAGCCCAACCCCTGTCGCACCTTCGAGCAAGAGTAGTCATGGGTTCTCGGCAGGAATCGCAGGCGGAGTCGTTGGAGGCGCACTCGCGCTCGTGCTGGTGTTGTTGCTGGTTTGGGTGGTTTTGAAGAAGAAGCGCGCGAGGCAGGGGAGGGTACACGGGGTCGAGCGATGGTCCGTCCTGGTGGCTCCCCCTCTCGCCCTTTACGACTTCGACGTCATCACTCCCCTCAAAGCTCTGCCGCCACTTCTCCTTCGCGGAGATCAGGGCAGCCACGAACGACTTCGACGAGGCGCTCCTGCTTGGCGTCGGCGGGTTCGGAAAGGTCTACAAAGGTTCCATCGACAACGGCGCGACCCGCGTCGCGATCAAACGGGGGAACCCGCTGTCAGAGCAGGGCGTGCACGAGTTCCAAACAGAGATCGAGATGCTGTCGAAGCTGCGGCACAGGCACCTGGTCTCCCTCATCGGCTACTGCGAGGAGGACTGTGAGATGATCCTCGTGTACGACTACATGGGACAGGGGACCCTGCGCGAGCACCTCTACAGAACCCAGAACCCCCCACTCCCATGGAAGCAGCGCCTCGACATCTGCATAGGCGCCGCGCGCGGGCTCCACTACCTGCACACGGGGGTGAAGCACGCGATCATCCACCGCGACGTGAAGACAACGAACATCCTCTTAGACGACAACTGGGTCGCGAAGGTCTCGGACTTCGGGCTCTCGAAGACGGGACCGACGGCGCTCGGGGACACGCACGTGACCACGGTCGTGAAGGGGAGCTTCGGGTACCTCGACCCGGAGTACTTCCGTAGGCAGCAGCTGACGGAAAAGTCGGACGTGTACTCGTTCGGGGTGGTGCTCTTCGAGGTGCTGTGCGCGCGTCCCGCGCTGAACACGGCGCTGCCAGCGGAGGAGGTGAGTCTGGCGGAGTGGGGGATGGAGTGCGTGAAGAGGGGGACGATCGGGTCGATCGTGGACCCGTATTTGAAGGGGAAGATCTCGCAGGAGTGTCTGAAGAAGTTCGCGGAGACGGCGGAGAAGTGCGTGGCGGAGCAGGGGATCGATCGGCCCGCGATGGGGGACGTGCTTTGGAATCTGGAGTTCGCGCTGCAGCTACAGGAGGGGGCGGAGGACGGGGGAGGCGTTTTCGAGGCCGATACGGGTGATGATGATGAGGTGCCGCTGGCTTTGGCGGGGAAGGGGGAGAGGCGGGAGAGCGAGCCGTCGTCGTGGTTCAGCACGACCAGTGGTTCGTCGGTCAGCGTGGGCGGGCGGAGCGAGGAGTCATCGGGCTCCGCGTTAACGCCCAGCGCGGTTTTCTTGGAGGTCTTGCACGCGGCGGGGAGGTGAGTTGGAGCTTGCGCTTTTAAAGTTCACGCGTGTTTTTTTTTTTTCTTTTGAAGTTTATATCCTTTTATACAACGATGATTCAGATGTTTGGTTGAATTGGATGATACGACGGAGTATATTTTGCAGTGAGCAAGTTCATATACTTAAGACCTGTCAATATGTCATGTATGATTGTCGGGTCATTTAGATCGGATCTATATCGGGTCTCAAGTCAGGTTGAGTCAACTCATTAACAGGCCTAGGTCATGTCAGGAGCGGTCGGACTTGGAGATATCAAATAACTTCTTTAGGTGGCTTTATTTTTTTTTCTCTCGCTCTCTTTTTTGAGGAAAGAAAATAAAGGGTTTGAAAAAAGGAATGAAGAGAAGGAGAAGAATCTAAGGAGAATTTTGATTTAGTGAGAGAACACTGCACATTGAGGGGGTTGAGACCACACTTTTTTGGTTAATTTTTTTTCATTTCTGTTTTTACATGATGAGTTTGAATAAATAAAGTTCAATATATTATAAATAGTTTGTCACTATATTTATTTTTTTAATGTTTTATGAGAGTACATTTGAAATACGGATGTTGGATTATTTAATTTTATGTGAAGTCAAAAAGTTATAAAAATATTTCAAATGATTGAAATTTTAAATGATTATTTACTACTTAGTTATAAATCATGGGTGTTGAGTTGAATCATAAATATAAAAAAATCACATGATACTTTGGTTATGTCAATCGGGTTTTGGGTCCTTAGGATAGGGTTCGGTTGGACCTAAATCAGATCTGTTTTAATTATCGGGTCATCAGATCAGATATTTACGTCTATTATCGGATTGATCTTGGTTGATTCGTGACATGTTGACAAGCCTACATATATTGTACTAGTTATTTGATGACTATAGACATAATTAAAAGTATCAAGTGGATCAACACCTATTAGCATAAAATCATTAGCGCTGATTACATTATATTATCATCGTGTATAGGTTCTATGATAAATTGATAATGTACGATTCAAAAAAAAAATTCATTTCCTGTATGAACTATTTGATTTTACCTGTGATCGAATGCACAGGGTGAGCCAAATGTTGATGTGAAACGACTAAGGTACCAGTGGATCCTGATCGACATCATTGTTTGGTCCTGACATTTTGGTGAATAAGAAGATTTATCTATTATAAACACACTGATTTTCATATCAATATAAATTCCAAATCGTAGATGGTAGTTCATTAACAGTAAACCATTCTCCGAATGCTCGACCTACGTATAACACTAAAAGCTAAAATTTGTAGCTATACTTGAATCGTTCTACCATGAAATAATAAAAAATAGAATAAAAAATAGATTGATTATTTACATGTCAAAATCAAAGTTAACTCGATTAAAAACAAAGGGAACAATCCACACAACCCCTTAAATAAATTCAAATAACCCCTCTACCTTTCTTAAAATTTATAAAACCCCTGAAAACATCTAATAAATCCAAACAACCCTTGAATTTTTTTTTGTTAATAGATTATGAATATTTTACACATGTTTTGTTTGGTTACCCCTGACTGAAAACACAATATACTAAAAACCACTATAATGTGTAAAAAAGTAAAAAATCTTATGAAAATAATGAATTTACTATCTCTTAATATATTATAAAACTCTATTAAGAAATGTAAAATCGTCATTTATATAAGATTTTTTCGTATTTTTAACACATTATAGGTTTTTTTTGGTATATGGTGTTTTCTATCAAGGTTAATCAAACATAATATTCACAAAATATTGATTATTTATAAATATAAATTTTATTCATAGGGTTATTTAGATTTACAAAATGCTTTCAAGAGTCATATGGATTTTATGAAAAATTAGGGAGTTTGATGGGTTTCAATCAGTTTATAGGGGTTTATATGAATTTTTCCCAAAAATTAATTTCCAAAAAGTCAAAATTTTGAAGAGCAAAACATTAATGGTCAAACAAATAATAATGAATTGAATTGAAACCCTTAATTGTTTAATCATCCGAGGATGATGCGGAGGAGACCGGATCCCTCAGGACCAATTCATGAGTCACGTCGTCAGTGTCCAATGGACACTTGACACGTGAACATAACTTAAAAAAAAAAAAAAAAAAATGAGGGCAACGTTAGGTTGACGGACAGTAACATTTCCCGCACTAATTTTAAACTACTTTTTAAAAAATATTATATCTCATTTAATAATTACATGTTTATATAAAAAATGAAACATATGTTCTAATGAATTGTATGAATATATTTATAAAAAATATAAAAAATTTCTATCAATAAATATATTTTGTTAATGTGAATATATGCTACGGTGATTTTATATCAACGCATATGGGCATGTACTAAATTGGTTTTAATTCTTGTAAAATAAAAAATTCATCACAAGTCCCTCTATTATTAGAAAAATATTGTTTTAGTCCCTATCATCACCCCCAACTAACTTGATACATGATTAACCTTAACTATACATTAAAATTTATTAAAATGCCCTCACTACTTATTTTTGAAAAATCGATATACCTCTAACAAGTATATGTATCATGTAGTTCAGTTCGATTAACAAGTATATGTATTAGACATTTCTAAATATTATGCAAGACTATAATTGGCTACAGATGCAAAATCATTTATGAGGACCATGTTTAAAAAAAAACAACTTACATACACTTAAAAAAAGAATTTACAAACTCTTCCAATTTTTTTTTATAAACCCTTCCAAAAAATCTGATTAGTGTATTACAGTAATTTATCCAAGGCTATATTGAGTGTTTTTACACACCGTCTTTTTTTTCCAGTATCAATTCAAGTCTCATATGTGTCGATCGAAAATCACCGAAGCACATATTTACATTAACGAGGTATATGCACAAATAGAAAATTTTCACATTTTTGTAAATATATTCATGCAATTCATTAGAACATCTGTTTTATTTTTTATAAAAGCATGTATCTCATCAAATATATATATTTTAAAATTTGAGCTAAAAATAGGACTGTATTTAACATTATTTTTATTTAAATGTTACCGTCCGATCAGCCTAACGCTGCATTTTTTTTCTTGGGAAAAATCCATACAATCCCCTAAGATATGATTAAAATCCATGTAATCCCCTGACTTTTTTTAAAATTCATATAACTCCCTGAAACCATCTATTAAATCCAAATAACTCTATAAATAAAATTTTTGTCAATAAATTATGAATATTTTATTTAGTTAATTTTGACTGAAAACACAATATATTAAAAATCAATTACAATGTGTTAAAAATGTGAAAAAACTTATGAACATGACGATTTTACTATTTCTGAATATATTATAAAACCATTTTAAAGTGACAAAATTGTCATTTATAGAAGATTTTTACATTTTTAACACACTGTAAGATTTTTTTGATATATTGTATTTTCTATTAGGATTAGTCAAACATAATATTCACAAAATATTCATTATCTATAAATGTAAATTTTATTCATGGAGTTATTTGGATTTGCTAAGTATTTTCAGGGGGTTATATGAATTGTAAAAATTTTCAGGGGGATATATGGAATTCTCCCTTCTTTTTGCCCTTTTTGTTGTGTCCTCGTGTCAAGTGTCCATTGGACACTGACGACGAAACTATGAATTGGTTATGAGAGGATCCCGTCCCGTCTCGATGCGGAAGTCATTTCGTCACTCCAACAAAAAAATATACCGGTCACTCGATGAATCAGTCTACTGTCTACAGAATTGGGGTCCACCAATCGAACGGACGAGAATGACCAGTTGACCTGGAGATTATTTTTAAAAGATTTGAAAATGTCTGTGCTTTCCCTCCACTTCCAGAGGCGCTTATTTACACTTTAACCTCATCTTCTCCTTCGCAGAGCTCCCTTGGTTCCTTTCATGGCTGATTGTTCTGGGTATCACTGATTTGATCTCAAACTGTGTTTTTGTTTAGTAAAAATTCAATCTTTACTTGATCCATCCATGAAGACCCACACAAGAAACCAAACCCGGCTTTCGCTTCTTCTCCTGGTGGTTGCCGCCATGTCCACCTCGATCGACCCAATCTCCACCCAGAACTTCACCAACCCAACCTTCGTCAATTCCAATTCCTTCTTCTTTGTCTCCGTCGGCTCCTTCACCGTCCTCAGCAACTTCAGCGCCCTCTTGATCGACCGGACGTGTCATTGAACGCGCTGAAACTCACGTTCACGCCCGCTTCTTTACCACAAGTCGAGTTTTTTTTTTTTATTATAATCAGATCCTTAAGGATGAACAACCGAATTTTTATTAAAAGTATTGTACAGTCATAATTAAAATTAACATAAGGTGTAATTTTTGTTGAAAAACCTTAGGTTTTTTTTATCATTTTTTTTTTTGTTAAAATTAGTCTGGGTTCTCCTAATTATTTTTAGTGAAAACTCATTGGATTGTGTTCCTCTCGTCGAAGAGATGAACGTAGTATATTTACAATTTTAAAACCATTTTTTGGTGAATTAGAAAATTAAATTCAAAGCTTTCCTGGTAACATGGTGAAAGTGGTTGGTGATTGGAGAAGAAAAAGTAATACTCTCTGTTACGATGAGAGAATGGAATAATAAGAATCCATGTATAGCAGTTAGGGTTTAAGCCCTTTATATATACAAGTACATAGAGATCACACGTGTAATACACAACATATGTAATGACATAACACATATAAAAGACCTAAAGATTTGTGTAATGACATTTGCATATTTCTTGGAGACTCTATCATCTCTTAACGCAGCAAGAAACAAGAAGTTGTTTTCCTGTCCAGCACTGAAGCTGAGTATCGAGCCATGACTATTACCACCAAGGAGATTATTCATCTTAGACGTCTCTTGGTGAACTTGGGAGTCACTATAACTGGTCCTACTCCTCTTTATTGTGATAACCAGTCTGCTATTCAAATAGCCAGCAATCCGGTCTTTCATGAGAGGACCAAACACATTGAGATCGACTGTCACTTCGTATAGCCAGCAATCCGGTCTTTCATGAGAGGACCAAACACATTGAGATCGACTGTCACTTCGTTCGTCAGCACTACCTTGCAAAGACACAATCAGACCTAAAGATTTTTATACGAGTCTGAAACTGGGTGTGAATCATAGTGGTAAAGACCTCATATATCTTTGGGACCTCAAAACGATGACGCAATAAATAAATCCAGGTAAAACGAGAATAGTCATCAATAAAACTAATATAATATGAAAAACCACTCTTTGATGTGATATGAGAAGGATCCCAGATATCCTAATGAACAAGTTCAAATGGACTAGAGGACTGATGATTACTAGAATAAAATGGAGTAGCAACATGTTTGGTCAATTTGCAGCCCTCACAAACAGAAAGAGGGAAAAAAGAAACACGACCTAAATCACCAGACTGAATAAGGTCTTTAAGTCGAGACTCAGAAACATGACCTAACCTTTTATGCCACAAGTCACTATCATAGGTGACAATGCCAATGATAGCCGAGGGATCAGGTACAAGAAGATGAAGATACTCTACATAATATAGTCCGCCAATCCTACGACCAACACCAATCCTCTGCCCTAAACGTGGATCCTGCACAAAACACTCAGAAGAAGTAAAAGTAACAATGAATCCAGAATCACATATGCGACTAATAGACACAAGATTCATGCAAAGGTTAGGAGCATGCAAAACAAAAGGCAATGAAAGTCGGCCAGTAGGGTCAGAGGTGGTGGTAATCGATCCACACTGCGTGATGACCAAAAGAGAATCATTAGCAGTATGAATCGAAGGTAGGTGAGAGGGTGCAAGTGAGCATGCAGTGAGGACAGAACTATCAAGTGTCATGTGATGTGAGGCACCCGAATCAAATATCCAATAAACAAGAGTACCCGTAGTAGAAGACAATGTAAAAGGAGTAGAAGAACCAGAAATAGGCTGCTGCAGAATCAGGTGGTCGAGGCACTGATTGATCTGATCAGGCTGACCCAATTGTGGCTGAATGGAGTCAAGCGGAGTTGTAGTCGCAGCGGCGATAGGAGGAAGACGATGCCCATGTCTTCTCGATCTATGACGCTTCTTGGTAGGTCTTCATTTACTTGGTTTATGGTGCTCCATAGTAGGAGCGGCCCCCAAGATGCCCTCATAGATGAACGACGAAGAGGACTGATGAGACTCCATAGAATAGTTGCCTTTTTTTTTCTTTTTTCTTTTTTAATATTGGATGAAGTGGCGGCGGGCGGCTGGAGACTGCCGGACGGCGGCCGGCGGTGAAGGACCGCAGCCGGTGGTCACCGGCAACGGCAGATGGCAGCCCGGGCAGTAGCTGGGTGCAGGGGCGGGCTCGAGGAGATGTCTAGGTGCGGACTCGGGCAGGCTCAGGACAGGTGCCCGGGAGATCGGGGACAGGTGTCCGGGAGATCCGGAGCTGGTTCCCTGGACGCGCTGGCGAGATGTGCTGACAACTGGGGGTGCAGGTGTCCGGGATTTTTGGACGCGTTTGCGCGTCTGGCACTCGGAGCACGCACGGGCAGTTCCGGGGACAGTGCGTCGAAATTCACGGGATCGCGCGTGCGGGTGTCCAACAGCTGGCGTGTACGATGTCCCGGGATTCCTGGACGTGTTTCTGAGATACCCGGACGCGTTTGCGCGTCGGACACTGGGAGCAACGTGGCGCGGTGCGGCAGGGGCAGGGCACGCACGCGGCAGCGGCAGGAGCAGGGACCTGGCAGGGGCAAGGTGCGCGCGCGGATGCTCAGGCACGACACGGCAGAGGCAGAGGCGCGGGGCGCAGCGCGGCAGGGGCAGGGGCGCGGCGCGGACGCACGGGCGCGGTGCGAGCAGAGGCGGCGCGGCAGGGCAGGGGCACGGCACAGCAGGGGCGCGGCGCGGCAGAGGCAGAGCGCGCGCGCAGCAGCGGCAGGGCAGGGGCGCGGCGCGGCAGCGACAGCGGCAGGGCCAGAGGGCGCTCGGGCAGGGCACGGCAGGGCCAGCAGGGCGGTGGGGCGGCAGGTTTGTGAGGTGGTGGCTCTGATACCATGTTACATTGAGATAATGGAATAATGAGAATCCCTGTATAGCAGTTAGGGTTTAAGCCCTTTATATATATAAGTACATAGAGATCACACGTGTAATACACAACGTATGTAATGACATAACACATATAATCTAACAGTCTCACATCGGTTGTTGAGAAAAAATATTGAGGATTTATAAGATGAGATCCTTGTATTTTAAAATTGATTTTGTTAGACACCCTATGGTGGACCTTTTCTTGCGAGTACGCACCACCACTCGGGAACATATTGAGTGTTTTAAAGGCGCATTTGGTACTTGAGCGTTTTAGAGACGCACCAACATTTGTGAGCACCATAGAGAGGTGATTAAAGTCTTTTGAAAATAGAGTATAACTCTAGTTTTGGTAGTACACTTGGCTTTTTTCCTCACTTTATACTATCAGTTAATATAATCTATTGTATTCTTTCTGTGTTTTCTATCCATTCAAATGCTTCGGTTTCCATGTGGTTAGCGAATTTTGTGTCTTCTTGAAAGGATGTGTGAACTTTTTGTGTGGAAATCCATGGAAGTATTGTCTCTATGCTCACAATTTTTGTCCATCAAGAGCATATAAAGAGGAAACAAACAAATTAAAAAGGAAACAAACAAATTTAATTATAAAGGGATTTCGCAATCTCAAAATATTCAGAAACAGATTTCACAATCGTTTCACCTGACTTTAATTTTGGACCATATAAACCACATAGTTGACCCGAAGAGATTTTTTAGATGACTTAAAACAGTGTGTGCTTCCTCCGCTTATTTACATCTTCACCTCCTCTTCTCCTTCGCAGAGCCTTCTTTCACTGATGATTTGATCTGAAACTCCGTTTTTGTCGAGTAAACGTTCAATCTTTTGCTGATCCATGAAGACCCACACAAGAAACCAAAGGCTTTCGCTTCTTCTCCTGGTGGTCGCCGCCATGTCCTTCTCGATCAACCCCATCTCTGCCCAGAACTCCACCTACGTCCCCTCCGATAACATCCTCGTCAACTGCGGCTCGTCCGGCAATTCCACCGCCGACGGCCGCACGTGGGTTGGCGACGCCAACTCCAACTACGCCATCGGCGCTGACAAAACAATCTCCGCCATCCCCGCCAGTCAGGACCCGTCGGTACCGACGGTCCCGTACATGACGGCCCGAATCTTCCAGACCCAATTCACCTACTCCTTCACCGTCTCCCCCGGCCGCAAATTCATCCGCCTCTACTTCTACCCCTCCAACTACACCAACCACCCAAACTTCGTTGATTCGGACTCCTTCTTCTCCGTCTCCGCCGGCCCCTTCACACTCCTCAGCAACTTCAGCGCCCTCTTGACTGGACAGTCCTCCGTAATCAGGGAATTCTCCGTGAACGTGTCATCGAACGCGCTGAAACTCACTTTTGCACCCGCGCCCGCGCCGAAGAACGCGTTCGCCTTCGTGAACGGCATCGAAATCGTTTCAATGCCCGACATCTTCGACTCGGGCTCGAACGAGCTCGACCAACCTCCCATAGTCGGGACGACAAGCACTTTTGTGGTCGATCAGTACACGACGCTCCAGACGGTCGCGAGGCTCAACGTCGGGGGAAATATGGTGAATCCGCCGGATGACTCGGGCCTCTACCGGACGTGGGAGAACGACGATCCAAAATACATCTACGCCGCTGCGAGTGGTGTGACTTACCCAAAGGACCCCAACGTGACAATCAAATACCCGGCGAGCGTCCCGAGCTACATCGCGCCTGCACTGGTCTATGGCACGGCTCGGGCGATGGGCAAAAATACATCACTCAATCTGATATTCAACCTCACTTGGATCATCAACGTTGACGCCGGCTTTACCTACCTCGTCCGCCTCCATTTCTGTGAGATAATGAACGCAGTCTCGCAGATCAATATGAGGGTCTTCGACATCTTCATCAACAACCAGACCGCTGCCACAGCCTTCGACGTGATCGCGCAAACCAAAGGAGGGGAGCTCGGCGTGCCTGTATACAAGGACTACATAGTGATCTTACCCAAGTCGACCGAATCGCAGTTTCTATGGATCGCCCTCCACCCCAACATCGCCAGCAAACCTAGGGGGTACGATGCAGAGATGAACGGTCTGGAGGTCTTCAAATTGAACAGCAGCTCTGGCAACCTCGCCGGGCCGAACCCGCCTATGTTGATACAACAGCCGGGCAGCCCAACCCCTGTCGCACCTTCGAGCAATAGTAGTCATGGGTTCTCGGCAGGAATCGCAGGCGGAGTCGTTGGAGGCGCACTCGCGCTCGTGCTGGTGTTGTTGCTGGTTTGGGTGGTTTTGAAGAAGAAGCGCGCGAGGCAGGGGAGGGACACGGGGTCGAGCGATGGTCCGTCCTGGTGGCTCCCCCTCTCGCCCTTTACGACTTCGACGTCATCACTCCCCTCAAAGCTCTGCCGCCACTTCTCCTTCGCGGAGATCAGGGCAGCCACGAACGACTTCGACGAGGCGCTCCTGCTTGGCGTCGGCGGGTTCGGAAAGGTCTACAAAGGTTCCATCGACAACGGCGCGACCCGCGTCGCGATCAAACGGGGGAACCCGCTGTCAGAGCAGGGCGTGCACGAGTTCCAAACAGA
The DNA here is from genome assembly GCA_030737845.1 of Acorus calamus. Classification (NCBI taxonomy): domain Eukaryota; kingdom Viridiplantae; phylum Streptophyta; class Magnoliopsida; order Acorales; family Acoraceae; genus Acorus; species Acorus calamus. The sequence continues at coordinate 21,598,813 of CM060864.1, read as the reverse complement.
GATCGAGATGCTGTCGAAGCTGCGGCACAGGCACCTGGTCTCCCTCATCGGCTACTGCGAGGAGAATTGCGAGATGATCCTCGTGTACGACTACATGGGACAGGGGACCCTGCGCGAGCACCTCTACAAGACGCAGAACCCCCCAATCCCATGGAAGCAACGCCTCGACATCTGCATCGGCGCCGCGCGCGGGCTCCACTATTTACACACGGGAGTGAAGCACGCGATCATCCACCGCGACGTGAAGACGACGAACATCCTCTTAGACGACAATTGGGTCGCGAAGGTCTCGGACTTCGGGCTCTCGAAGACGGGACCGACGGCGATCGGGGATACGCACGTGAGCACGGTCGTGAAAGGGAGCTTCGGGTACCTCGACCCGGAGTACTTCCTTCGGCAGCAGCTGACGGAGAAGTCCGACGTGTACTCGTTCGGGGTGGTGCTCTTCGAGGTGCTGTGCGCGCGTCCCCCGCTGAACACGGCGCTGCCAGAGGAGGAGGTGAGTCTGGCGGAGTGGGGGGTGGAGTGCGTGAAGAGGGGGACGATAGGGTCGATCGTGGACCCGTATTTGAAAGGGAAGATCGCGCCAGAGTGTCTGAAGAAGTTTGCGGAGACGGCGAAGAAGTGCGTGGAGGAGCAGTGGATCGGCCGGCCCGCGATGGGGGACGTGCTTTGGAATCTGGAGTTGGCGCTGCAGCTACAGGAGGGGGTGGAGGAGGGGGGAGGCGTGTTCGAGGCCGACACGGATGATGATGAGGTGCCGCTGGCCTTTGTCAGCGTGAGCAGGCGGAGCGAGGAGTCGTCGGGCTCCGCCTTAACGCCGAGCGCGGTTTTCTCGCAGATTTTGAACCCGGCGGGGAGGTGAGTTGGAGCTTGTGTTACACTTACCTTAACGCCGAGCGCGGTTTTCTCGCAGATTTTGAACCCGGCGGGGAGGTGAGTTGGAGCTTGTGTTACACTTACCTTTTTAACCGTACACTTTACGGTTCACACAAAAAAAAAAATTTCCCCTTTCAAGTTTATATCCTTTTATACAACAATGATTTAGATGTTAGTATGAATCGAATGATATAACAGAGTATATTTTCCATTAAGCAATTTCATATATTGTAATTGTCATATATTGTAATTGTCACTTATGAGTGTAGAGGGGGTTAAAAAAATGATAGGATCAGCACCCATTAGCATAAGATCATGGGCCTGGGCCTGACCCATCAATGATTCACATATGGTAAGAGAAAGGAGCCCAATATTGTGAGACCCAATATATAGCGGACCCAATATTGTGAGAAAGGAAAATGATAGCAGCCTCAATTCATGTCTACACCGGTTTTTTTTTATAAAAAAATCATACACTCTCCCACTAAAGTATATATAATTATATGAAATAAAATTTATACTGAAATACATTAATGTATTTTTTTCGTGTTAAAAAAAGATAAATTTTTTTGTGCCATACAAGCATAGATTATAATAGAACTCATACACAGATACACTATAACAGCGCAGCATATACTATATTATTATAGTATATAAAACTGCAAAATGGACTTAGTATATTAATGCTCTTGTGAGAAAATATTGTTCATATTTCGATTTAAGTCCCAGATTTAAATGATAAGTTCATTTTTAGCCCTCCCAAGTATTAAAAATAAAATCAAATAATTGAGGGATAAGTCCCTTCTATGAACTAATAAGAAATATACTCCTTAAATCTAAGGGCTTAAACTGAAATATGAAAAGTGAGGGATCGATCACTGAATCATATAGTTTATAAGAACTAAAAAATAAAAAACCCAAAAATAAAATATATATACTTTAAGTAAAATGAATACCACACATTTTGCAATTTTTTCTAACCTAATAACTTAATTTGGGAATGGCAGAATGATGAGCATCTCTTTAGATGACAACTACATACCCTGAAAAAGAAATTGTTGAATAACATCAATTAAGAATCCAGTGATACACAACTCCAGCTAAAAAGAGATGCAAAAATATATATCAATGTAGAATTAGCAACCTTACACTCCATAACTATGAATCCATAAAATAAAAGCAATCCAATCATCTACTGTGCCTCAATTTAATAGAACGCCTAGCATTAATGGTTTACTCATCAAAAGAAGCAGAAGAACAAGAAGAAAGCAAGACAGTATAAACTAGTAGAGCTATTCTTCATGATAAGAACTCCATCTCCATCCGGGGGGGAGGGGGCAAAACTAAGATGGTGTTGCATGTGTTTGAATCTAGCTTCTCTCCGGTCAGCAGTCGATTCATCTCACCTATCATGTCAGGTCTACGCCATGCCCAAGCCCGAATCATTGCATCCATAGTCTTTCCCATTCCACGCACCTGTTCTGTAGCCTCTTGAATCCAAGTGTAACTCGAATCAATCGAATTCGAAACATAAGTCTGATACACACAAAATAAACAACAATCTTAGTTTACCTTTACTACATTACCATCACATATATTAGGTGTTGATTGGATTTTATAAAAAAGTATGAACACTTCAAATTATGATTACCTTGCTCTCTCTACTGTGGTTTTTTCCTTTGTCTCCTGCACAACATTGTTAACATCAACTGTGATGTGAGCTTTTTCTTCATCATCCTTGTTTTCATGACTTACCTCGCCAACATATATATGATTAGCTCCAATAGAAAGATTATTTATAGAAGCTTTCCCTTTTCTTAACCATCTTTTGCTTTTTCTTCTTCATCGAAACAAAGTCCGCCCTTAAAACTGCATTTACGTGTTATTGAGTGCTCTTCTAGTTTCGAGAGGTTGCGCAAAGTCTTGTAGATCTTCTCAATCCATCCATATTTGTCCAATGAGAATATCTAAAACAAAGAAAGAGGAATAATCAATGAAACTAACTTAGCAATAGATATAAAAATGTAATATATATGTTCAAGAATGAGGCGAATCTAATCTCATAACTATAATTATTTAAAGATAATGTAAAATTTATCTACCTGTATATATAGTAAAATAACATTAGTTCACAATGACATTAAATATTAATTCCCACCTTGTCTCAATATAATCCTTCTTTGCTAATGTTTCGGAGTCTTCTTAACTAACATGTTACTAAATAAAGGAGTTTTATTAATTATTATACATCTCAAACATATATGTTCCACGTAGGCTTTGCTAATTTTTTGGAGTCTTCTTAACTAACATATCATTTAATAATGGAGTTTACAATATTCCACATAATTATGTTCCACGTTTGATTAACAAAATATCTGACTTGGCTACTTTTTCCGCATGGTTTGCCCAAGATTACCCACCAAAAAAAAATATCATCTATATTCGTGTGTAGTTAAAATCCTATTATTCGAATCAAATTAGGCAACAAAATTAAAACCCCCAACAAGAAAACCATCAAGAACTGAATTCAAACGATGTGCCCGGGCCAACTATGACACCTTTTACCAAGAAAAAAAAAACTATGACATATTTTATTATTCTGATTAATTACAAACAGTAAAATATGCTGTTAATCAGGTTGGGTGATGAGATATAGATAATCCATTTTGACCAATAAAAGTAATTAGCTTAAATAAATAAAATTTGTGATTTTCACATAAAACAATTTATTTGAAAATGATTTTGTCTTTTAAGTATTGTTTCTGATTAGCCCAGTTAGATTATCTTTGTTTCACACTCAGCTCAAGGATATTAACCTATCATGTTGGACCATTAGACCACAATAGCTTAATGTTTCAATAAGAATTGGGGCAGAGTCCAACCCAAGAACATGTTTGATAATTTGCAGTGCAGATCAAATAAATGATAAAAAAATTAAAAGAAAACAAAGCAAAAACCACAAAAGAAATATAAAAAAGGCATTGATTATCATAATGTACCTCTAATTCTTGTGTTTTGTATAAAAAAAATTAAGTACTTTTCTATGTATATATAGAAGATATGAGTCGGCAAAAACTCCAAATTAAATAACTTGCGTGTCATGTATACATAGATACCATTAATTTTAAGAGGGCTTAAGTGATATGTCAGTTGTATATTTAGTTTAATTATATTTCAAGCTAATTGAGGCTAATAATTTCACAAAGATTTGCTCGAGATTTTCTCAATGGTTATAAAATCCAAATACAGTTAATCACAGTTAGTCATAGAAGGATTGCTCTGGATGAAAAATAATATAATATAGAGTTTAAGCAATTATTTTAATGTATACAAATAAAAAAAACAACCACTACCTTCACCCAAGCATCTAGGTTTTTTTAATTATTACATCGTATTAGTGGTAAAGTTGGTCATTAAAACAAACAAAAACATGATTAAAGGAAGGAAAAAAACACATAATTAATCAATTAATTAATTATTGAAACCATAGATGAGAAGGTAATGGTAGATGAGTACATACTCCTGTATACAATCGTGCACGGATTCCGAGGCCAACTTCCCCGGGGAACGACTTCCGAGGCCAAACAAAGGAAGGGGACTGAAAAAGGAATGATAGGAGCGTATGAAAACAAATGTAAAATCGGATTGGTTAAAACTTTATAATAAACAGGGATCAATATATAGGTGGAGTTCGATTGACGAGTTTGGAAAGATGAACTGACTTTAAAGATAGTCTTACCAAATATGTTTTGATTGATTGATCCACCAAGGTTTCCTTTTTTAAAAAACAATTTTTTTAAAAAATGTTAGGCAAAGTAAATGAAAATATTGCCAAATTTACACTTATTAATTAAGAATAACTAGCTATTGGGGTGTTTTTTTGGGTTATTTCATTTTGTTGTTAGCTTTAATCTTGTTGTTATCTACTTATGCTAAAAGATGCATATTATTAGCAGTTAGCCCATGCTATAGACGTTTATGGCAGCGCTCAATCGATGGGTCCAAATCCATCACACAATTTATTTATTTATTTATTTTCAATAAAATAAAATAAACATGTATTCAGCATATATTTCATTTAATATAACAGCATACATTTAAATAAAGAATGTATGATTAAAAAAATGTAGACTTCAATTGAGGTTAGACTTATTATTTTCCTAAGATCATCAGTGTATTGAGACCTCTGAGTCTGGGCCTGGCCCATTAACGATTTACATATATGGTAAAGTAAGAGAACGGAGCCCACCTGAGTCTGCTTCTCACCAATCTAAAGCAATCCAAATTTGTGTACTGTTGATTATGTCATATGAGAATAGTAGGAGTTTCTTTGGATTAAAAAAATACACATTATACTCAAATAATTTTTCAGTTATTCTATATTGCTTGACATTAACCTTAATGTCAAACCGTTCGTTATCCATGATTCAAGCTTCTAAAGACTAAAATTAGTGTTTTTCCCCTAAATACAATTATGAATGGTCCATCTTAATTATTCTTCATCACTTTTATATAAGTTGCCATATATTGATTTTTGTTTTGCATAATTTTATTTCTTATTTAAACATATCAAAATTTTAATTGTTATTTTTTCATTGTTACATTTTTAAAGAATAATTAAAAGTGTCAGTGTGATCATTATTGAGGTGGTGGGCTGGGCTAGCCGACATTTAAGGCCCACGAGGTGTGAGGTGAGAGCTTACATGCTTGCAACATGAGAGTTTGTTGGTACACTTAGGACAGTTTGAAAACACAGATTAAAAAGTAGCTTTTAGAATAAAGTTGTTTTTTAAGATGAATTTAAACCTTGACTTTTATTAGAATGTTTTTGTTTAATTCAGGAATCAATATTTGAAAATAGTTGATGTTTGACAGAGAAAATTGTTTTTCAATTCAAAAAATCGATTCTAATAAAAAAAACGTTGTTTTTGAGATTTTCAAAACACGAATTTCAAGAAAAAAATTTTAAAAATTCAGTTTTCGATTTTGAATAAAATTATCCCGTTTGACTGCACGATTTTAACTTTTCAGCTTTTTAAAAAACAAAAATTGTCTCAAACGTGCAATCAAACGGAGCCTTAGTCCCGATTGCAGCCCAATCTGCAGTTCGGAAGCCATCACCCAATTGACTATACACTTCACAAGTATAATATATATTGTCCTAGATATACTCACGGGTGTAATGAATGCTCGACTAAATTTTTTTTCATTTTTTTCATCAAATAAAAATATGTAATGGTTTTATCAGGTATATACTACACTTTTCATAATAATACGTGCTTTATTAGGCTAGCTCGCACTTCAAACAAATAAAGCAATTGGAATGCCTAGACATGGCTAGTTCCACATTGCCTAAACAAAAAAAATTTATTTTTTATTTTTGAATAACTTATGAAAATAAAAAAAGTCTCTTTAAAATCAGTAAATCCTTTCAAGTCCTCATCTTATTAAACAATATATATTTTAGATTTTTAGTCTCTACCGCAACCGAAAGTAACCATATATGTGGTTAACTCTACCCATATATGATAAATTATTGTAATGTCATTTTAAATTTTACTTTTGTTTTTCAAAAAGAAAAAATTGATCCCTCTCTGAAACCTTATGAAAATACAAAAATGCCACTTTAATATTAGAAAATAAATTTATTAAAATCTTTTATTAATTTTTTTATATAAAATCAGATAACGTAACAAATTAATTAAAAAAATATACATTACATGTTCACCAAATCTCATTACATTTTTTAAAAAATAAAGTTTTCATGCATATATAAATAATTTTTAGATAAAATTTCAAAATGTATTTGTATAATAAAAATACATAATTTTCTGACTACATGAGACTTCTTAATAGAGGTGATAAGTTTGAAGGAGATTTTGATAATAAAAAGAACTGATTTATATTTTATCAATTTTTCAAGGATTTATTTGAATACTGTTTTTAATTATTCTTTTAACTAAACAGAATATTCTTAAAATATGCTTGTTACACTAAAGGAATGTTAACTCATAAACTAAAACTATTAACTATAACAAAAGATAGAGACTTAATAGAATTTACTGAAATTATGTGGATTTTTTTTATTTTCATAAGTTTCTCCAGGTTATAACTTCCAAGACAAGATATCAAGCGGTCGACATCCCGGTAGGCGTTTTCGTTCAATCCAGAAAAACAAAAAACTGCTCAACTAGACTAATTTAAAGCTAGTGTACAAAAATTTCAAATCAAGAAGAAAAAAATGAAATAAGTCAAAAAATTCACATAAAAAAGCCTGCCCTGTATAAACCACCAAACCAGAAGAGCTTAAAATCATTAAAAAAAAATCATTATCACCTTTTGTTTTATTAGATCGTGATCCAACGGCTCAGATCATGAATTAAAAGATCAGACGATTATTTTTAAACATACAAATTTTCCCCTAGAAGACTTTTTTGAACCTAACCACCTTTCAAAAAATAAAAACAAATGATTGGCCCCCACCGGCGGCCATTATTAGAGGCGGCTGTTCCATCTCCACCTCGTAACATGTCGACAAATTATTGATAACCCCTAAACTTTTTTTTTTTTTGTGTAAATTCAAATAATTTCATAAATTAAATTTATGTTAATAAATGAATAATATTCTTTGTGATTAACCCAAATTAAAGCACAATATACCAAAACAAATTTCACAATGTGTTAAAAATGCATAAAATCTTTTATAGATGATTTTACCTTTCTAGATATGAGTTTATAATCTATTCAAATGGTTTACAAAAGGTTTTATATATTTTTAACACATTACATGAGTTTTTTTTTATACTATGTTTTCATGTAGGATAATCAAATGAAATATTCACATAACATTTTTCATCTATCAATAAAAATTTATCTCAATAAATTATTTAAATTTACATAGATATTTTCAAAAGTTATAAAGACTTTAAGAAATGTGGGGTTATATGAATTTTAGGTAGTTTAAAGAGCTTATTTGAACTTTCCCTCTTCATTTGTTATACACACCTTTGCTTGCAACGCACGTGTCTAAAAATAGCCCTCCATCACTTCATGAATGACACGTGTTAAAATATATATATATATAGAGAGAGAGATAGCTCTACAGTCTCTAGTCAAACTGATGAAAAGACGAAACTACCCCCACAATCCGTGATGACAATGACAGTGGACTGTGATGGTCGACACACCTAACGCTGCTACGGTGGGCCACTCTTGTGCGGTGACCGTTTGATCCGTGGACTCCGTCTGGTTGTGGGAGGATGGGACGTGGATCCGAAAGTTTTCTTTAAATAATTGAGACTTGAGGGGTTGGAGGGGTGCAAGGACATCAGAAGTAGATCAACCAATTCTGAGCCGGTTGATTTGAAATGTCAGGCCCTGATGGGGTCAAGAAATCACAAGTGGATCAACCATCTAGATCTATAAAAACACAGTACTGTATCACATTAACAGCTCATGTAAAAAAATTCACATTTTCTATAAATGCTTTCATTAGAGTATATATTTATATTTTATAAAAACATGTAACTTATTAAATAAGTTATACCGTTTTTAAAAAATTTAAAACACATTGATTGAAATGGAGACCGAAAAAAAATTATACACACCATTATCCATAAAAATATAATAATAAATGTTCTCAGACTCAAAACTAAAGGGGTGGGGATCACCTCAGCACACCAAAGAGATACTCTGTTATTATTTAGTATGAAATTTGGAATGGTTGAAGTCTTGAAGATTCAACCGGTCAAACAAATCAGATTTTAAAACACTGATCCTATCTATTAGTTAATATGCATCACTAGAGAGCATATTGATTCTAGATGACAAATGAAACATAATGCAACAACATCCAACTAACCGTGATACACATGATTTGTAAATGATACATATGTGATTTGAGAGTTTTTTTCCCCTTGAATTCGAAAAAAAAAAACATTCAACTGATAAATCTCCAATGCCTATCAAGACCTTGTTTGGAACCTATTTTCAAAAAAGTACTCATGCTCTAAACGGATTAAAGATTGATTTTGGGAAAAAGGTATTCTCAACCAATTTTTTAAAATAAATTGTTTTTTCTTTTCCTTTTAAACGAAAACTAAAATTTGAAACAAACAGTGTTAAAACTAAAAAAAATACTCATGTAGTACTGATTATCTAAAAAACTGAATTTGTAAAACTTGAAACAGTTTTGACAGTGGATTCCACACAAATCAGCCAAAACTTAAGCAAGTCTTGCGTGCCCCACGAGACCCGCGTTTGGTGGAAAGTATGGGCGTCTAGGTTTGTTGTTGTCTCATGGGAAGGAAAATAAAGGAAGGAAAACTTTCCATTGTTCAAAATCAGAATTTGAAATGTTCAGACTGTATATAAAACTGGGCATTTGAAATGGGGTTTCATTCTTCTATTGTTTTGGTCAAATAATTGATCAGCATGTAAAAAGACACTTTATATATCTAAAGAAAGCTAAAAAAAAGGAACCAAAGCTTCCTCCAAGGCGATGAACTCAAAGCCTCTATGTCATAAGCATGATTTGGGTTGTGTTTGTCATGCTAAAAAAATTAATCATATATTTAACAACTAATAATGAAACAATATTTTTTTAAGGGCCCGCATGGGGTGCAACATAAGCTTGTTCACCCCCGATATACTAAGATAGATAACCATTTATGCTGAATAAACAATTTTTTATTCTCATTAAAAAACGTAAAAGTAATATTTTTATTATTTGATTCATCTTAGATAAAATAATCATAAATGAACGATAAGGGATATATAAGAATTTATAAATTTTTAAATGACAATTATACCCTTAAATATATGTGAGACCCTTGAATAAGTGTGAAAAATATGTGACTGATTTGATAAATATAACGATTTATGAAATGTGTATATGAGACTGTTAAGTGAGATATATTTTTTAAAATAACAATGAAAGGTATTTTTATCTATTGACATAGAAAAGCCCTGATAAACAATTTCAACATTTCCTAGAATAATTATCAGGATTTATCCTACCTTATCTAGACATAGCTATTAGGATTTATTCAGGTAAAACAAATAGCGAATATGAGCTATTCTTCAATATTCACCTCTATTCTCGTTAATTCTCCACCACAAATAGGGGGTAAAATTTGATTGTTATGTTAATTCTCCTTAGTCAATTAACGTCTTCGAGAACGGTGGATGCTTGGGCAAACCTCTTACCTTGGCATCCTTGCCTCCCTTCTCTGTCTCTATTTCTCTCTGTTTTTTTTCTTCTTTTACTCTCCAAATTTTTTTGACAAATTGGAGCCCCGGGGCTTGATATTTTAATAATCAAACTCATTGAAAACCAGAGTTATCATCTTACAACATTATTCTTTTTACCCTTTCTGGATAAATATTCTTTTATGAGCAAGAGTAGTCTCAGACCCAAAAAGCAGAATCAATTATTGGAATAAAGTATTTTTACCAACCTAACAAGATGTGAACCAATAAAAAAAAGGGGCCAACATTAATTTAGTTGACTCCCTTTTAGTCAAGTGTCAAGTGATAATAATAAGAGAAGCATGTATTACATTACTGACGTGATAACGATAAATATTACTGTTAAAAAAAGGACCGAGTGTATCAACACCTAGCCAAACACAACCATAGTCTACGGCATTCTAGATGAGTCGTCAACTTTACTTTATGAAATAATATCACCTCTAATAAATTCTCCCCCCTCACATGCACATATCAAAGCTCCCTCAGTTGTCCCCACAGAAAATTATGGATTGATTAAAAGGAAGAGCAATATGATTCTGGAGACTATAAAGCGATAACACGTGCTGGCGGTTACTGCGACGGGATCGGGTTAGGTCCAACAGGTGTTGGATAACGCATTCCTGACCGTCCGATCTTTATACACAAATTAATTGAATCCTAAATAAGAAGGTTTTAAATTTAATTGTATTCTAAATTTAGATTTGAAATCTTACAGAATATTTCAATCACAACAATATAAGAAGATCAAACGGTCAAGAATGCGTTGAACAATCAAATTGTTCAACACCTGTTGGACCTAAATCAATCCCAATTGCGACACACATATAGGTCTGCGGTGCACTCCAGCCTGCACATCATGTGTCACAACACAATACGAGGCCAAGTTTGGTTCAACCAACTTGATATTGGCCCCTCACGCCCACATACAGTCCAGCATTCATTGCTACACTATCTCCCTTGTCTCTTATTCTCTCTATCTCCTGCTTTTTTTTTTATTACACTAGGTGTAATTTACACTATACATGGTTAATTGAAAAGGGGGATATTGTAGTTAAGAAAAATTTATTTCGTGAAGGAATCGTGTAAAGAGCACAATCTTCATGCGCATTGCATGTGACTCACGTGATTCATGTAAGAGATTTTATCCTCTCAAACTGTTTTTTTAAAGATATTACATAAGAAATAAGAAGGATCACTGGTAAAGTTAAGTTTGAAAAAGAAAGAATGGACATACCATGGACCACGGTACTAGGAATGGATAGAATATTCCTTGTTTATTGAGACATTTTTATGCATATACAATTATACAAAATTATACATAATATATGCGGAAATATGTATTTTTCAAAAATAATTTGTAGTAAGGTGCATTAAAACTCAATCCTATCAGGTATTGATCACATGAACAAAATATAATGCATAACATGGAAGACAATTACGATGCAATGCCATGGTTGGTGCAATTAGGGCAAAATTTGACAATCAATATCAATATCAACATAACCAAGTGTTATTCTATTTGCTCGTATCAATGTTAATGAGATCAACAAATTGGACATGTCGATCTTATCACCTTTGAGTGGGGGGTTGGAAAGATTAATTTTCATTTTCTAATTGGTTAAGAACTTAATTTTAGGTCAATTTTTTTATAACTAAATATCTACCCTTCTATCAATGTTTATAAAAAAACAATAGTATACAACAGGCATCCTTATATACATCGATATATATATTGCCCCTTCCAATTAAAGCACCAAAAACATTACGCAAAGTCCATCAATTCCACGGCTCAGGTTGTCCGAGGGGTATTTTGGGAAAATCTAGAGCTTTGTCTGAATGGAGTGACACGTCACTGCAAAAACAGCTGGACAGCTCATTAAGGGGAAAGGGTAATTCAGTCATTCCAACACCCGATAAGACCCATGTAACGAAAAACGTGCTATAAAAAACTTCTGCCCCCCTCACCCCGCCCTCCACTTCCCACACCCCCCTCCCTCTCACTCGCCCAATTAAAGGGTTTCATCAAATCTCGACCGTTAGATCTGCGAATCGAAATCGTACCTGAAACCCATCTCCCGTACGAGATGGTTCGAACCTCCGCCGCGCGCGTCAAATCACTCCCCGCCGTCCGGTGCCGACGGCCCCGGGTCGTCCGGATCTTCTTCACCGACCCCGACGCGACGGACTCCTCCGGCGACGACGAGAACGACGTACGCCGCGTGAAGCGCCACGTCAGCCGGATAGACCTCGTACCCCCGCCGCCGGAGAAGAACCGCCAGATCCGGCCGGCTCCGGTCCGGGCGACGAGCAGGTTCCGGGGCGTGCGGCGGCGGCCGTGGGGACGATGGGCGGCGGAGATCCGGGACCCGAGCAGGGGGAAGCGCGTTTGGCTCGGGACGTACGACACGGCGGAGGAGGCGGCGACGGTGTACGACTCCGCCGCCGTGAGACTGAAGGGGATCAACGCCGTCACGAACTTCCCGTTAACGGCGTCTCCAGAGACCGTAACGAAGTCGTCGTCATCGTCGTCCTCCTTGTCGTCACCGAAATCGGTTCTCCGTTACGGAGACGAGACGGCGCCGCTACAGTACTTCGAAGGCGGCGGCGGCGACGGCGAATTCGACCTCGGATTCTTCTTCGACATCAATAATACGGAGCTCCCGCTGTCACTGCCGGGGTTTTACTTGCCGAAGAAGTGCCGTTGGGAAGAAGACGAGGAGTTCGGCGATTTCAACGCCGAGGATTTCTCTTTGGACGTTTGAGTTGAAACAGTAAAAAAAAAAGTGAGGCGCGCTGTGTGTGTGAAGAGGCGTGCATCGGCGAGTTATTGCTGCCGATTTTTTGGGTACCGTGCGTGTTATGTGTGAGTGGGAGAGATTTTTTTTTTCCTCCTTTTTTTTTTAAGGGCTGTTTGTCATTACTATTAATTAATTATTGATGTAATTATACCGGAAAGGCTTCCCTTGAATTCTACGTCTTGGCCTGGAAAAGTTGTGGACTCTCTCTTTTTCATTATTTTAAAAATCTTCCTAAATCCAAACAATGACACAATTTAGATCCTGTCCACTGGTGTGCTGTCTACGTGGCGGGATAAGAGTGCACCTGTAAAACGTAAGCAGTGATGCTGGATGTGGAAAGCTGGCCCACCTGAGGGGGAAAATTACGTTTAAGCCCCTGGGGAGTGGAAATGGTCATTTTCCAGCGCTTTCGGGGCTCTCCCGCGTTAATATTGGCGGGAGATTTCGAACCCACCTTGCTTTCCCGAGCCCAGAGAGGGCTCAAGCTGCACCTCGGACTCACTGATCAGAACCGTCCAAACACACATCGGACGGCCATCAGATGATTGACTCAGATATTTTCGTTTTCATTTTTTTAAGATGGATGTGGCACCGACTGCGGATCAAGAGGAGGTCCATGACATGGACGGACCCACTTGGCCAACAACCATGATCGTAATCCATTATGCATCCCCCACGGACACACCTTGTTTTACAACCATATCAAAGTACAGCGTCATCAAATATATACGTAATCAAGGATCACTATTCAACTAAATCAGGTATAAAACACAACTTTGTTCTTGATAGCAAATATGTACATTGAATGGCTGGAAGTGCATTGAATGGCCAATAAAAAAAATGACATGTGGTGAACCCTCAAAGAGGCATAAAAAAAAAACCAAACTGGGGTCAACTGTGAACTGTGTGAACAAGTAGCAGCTCAAAACGGGAAAACTTGGGCAAGAAATATAATTGAACAAGCTGGAATCCAAAGACTAGATACCAAAGAGGATCAGAAAATATGGACCCACATCACCGACGAAACACCAGCTCGAACGGTCAGAGTTCGGAACCACAGAGACCAATTTCAGGTGGGAAGGGGGGGGGGGGGACCAAATTATTTCCCGTTTTAATGATGCAAGGGGACCTCTGTTCAGGTATCTATTCAGATTTCACGACACAGAAAGGGTGGGAGGGGGGGGGGGCGCGCTTTTAAGGGACCTCTCTGGGTTTTATTTTATTTTATTTTTTTGCTTTGCTTCCCATGTGGGTTGTAAGCAGTGCACCATAAAAGGATAGCAAAAGAAAGGAAGATTAGGTGGAATAGTGAAAGAGAAGAGAAACAAAGATGTGGGTTGTTGTTCGTGTGAAGATGTGGAGAAACTACAGACGGCGACATCTTTTTAGTAGGACGCCAGTGATGGAAACATGGATGAGAAATTGAGATCTGGGACGAGTTTCACATGGGCGTTTGGGGAGACAGAAAGTAAGATGTACAATTCCGGTAAATGCGAGGACCTGATGAAACCTGTGACAACACAGTGAGCTGGTATGCACGAGACACTGGGTCTTCTTTTTTTTGGGTGATAACAGTGAATCATAATCTGGATATCAAATGCATTATGCATGTTGGTTGGGACAATATAATGAAATAGCAACTTCGAGAGCTATTTGAACAAACGTAGTAATGATTCTGGTATGTAGAAAATATAGAGGCCCAGGGTTTGGTGGAGGAGAACTACTGATGCATAAGGCCTGAAAAAACAATTGCCAAAACGATGATACGGGGGAGTCTACCAGATGATGATACTAAGATGAATTAGAAAAAAAACCAATAATGCGGGACACTAATGTTACAAAAGCTTCCTAATGATGGTACCAATTCAACTGGCCAAACCTTGCAGTATGTTATTTCAAAAACCTTACAATACAAAAAAGGTTAGTGATCCAAAATTTTAAGGCATGTGGAGCCCTAAAAATAAAGTAATGAATAGAAGTTTGAACATTACAATGAAATAAGGAAGCAAAAATGAACTTGCAAACAAAACCATGATGTAGAGAAAAGCTGTAAAAGAACTCACTGATAGAATGCAGAGAAGCTGATAGTACCGTTTAAAGCTTCTAGAAACAGCTCAATTTCATTTTTGAAGTTGTGGTAAGTAAAGAATAGCATAGTGTGCTTGAATTGACACTCAGATTACAGTGAAGGGACTGGGCACAGTGATGACCTGATGCTGCAAGAGGTATTCGATACATCAGATGAACTAGAGAGGGTTTAAAATTATTAAGCATGGATAAGGATACGACATAAAACAACCATGGTGGCATGGCAAATCTTGAAAAATAAGACAAGGCAACGAATAAAAAATATAATTAATATAGTAAATATTATTTGGAAAAATAAAGCACACATCCACAAACTACTAAATATTGATATAACTATGGTGGGTCAATTATCTACTCCATTAAATTTTTAACATCATTTGACAATATATGAGCATAAACCTTACAAATAATTAGTACGAGATAAAACTATGTTGTACAGCAGGTGTCGCGTGTCCACACCGTGCCTGTCTTGCGTCAAATGCGTTTGAAAATTCAGAAAATTAATTTTGCATTTTGGATATGTATGAGATATGTCCAATGTGTGTCATCTCATGTGTCCAATAAATGCTGAACACGAACACAGCATGTTCATTGAAGTGTTCATCCTTCCTAGGCTTAAAAAGTATATGTGTGATATTCAATTAAACTCTAACATGGTTAACATAAACATAAAGTTTACATGATGTTTATTCTGTAAGCAACGTCACACAAAGCTTAGTTTGCATACTGCTGTCTAAAATTCCTTTGCAGAATTAGTAACATTGGGGTGCTGAAGAACATTTCCAGGCTATAAATGCATGAATATACAAAATGGTGATCATCTAATTATACATTTTCTTATTTAAAGTTTCTTCCAATTTTTCTACTTTGCTGGGATTCCACAAAATTTACTTCCACATCAGATTGGTGATATAAACCACATCATTCATAACATAAACAAAGATCAAAATCATGGTATTGTAAAATTGTTCCACAACCCATGGATATAAGACACGGACATAAGGACCCCCGTCACAAATAATGTCAGGAAAAAAATCAACAGCTAGGGCATTCGTGGGTGTAAACATGCTCAACCAGATATAGATGGTCACATAGCATGTGCTATGCTTCCATCAGAATCCAGCGCCTACCCCATTTCATGCACGATGGACAACATTGAGTGCATAACTTGGAATTCCAAAACACATGAGCAGTAAATTAGCAAAGGCTGTCCATTTTGATGATTGGAGAACAAGAATATAGCAAAATGTAGCCGATTTATAAATTCAATTCATATCACCATATGCAATTAGCAAGAGAAAATGTCAATTTCTTTTCTCTATAAACAATGAAGGTGCTAAGTTTCCTAAACAAGCTACAAAGTACAAACAGAAGGTATAATGCTTTCAGAAAGAAAAAAAAAATCAGAATTTTCATTTATATAGATGCAGTGGGTGAAGGATGAATAGTATAGATGATGGAGAAATAAAAACTGGAGACCATTTCTTAGGCATACCTGTTTATCAAGAGGAGTTATATCTGATGGGTGAATATTAACAACACCGACTGAATAGAGAGCAGAGCACAATAGAGTCTCTCACTAGGGACGGAACCATATTTGTGGCCATATGTGCATACATTCAATAGAGTGCAGGCTTTGGTAGGAATAATTACTCAAATTTTCCTAAAATTAGACAAAAATGCTATCTCAGAATAAGAGAATTTGCTCCAAAAACATAAAATAGATGTGCCACCAAAGCACCACCTGACATGACTCAGGATGCAAAATTGCATAAGAAAATTTAACATTAATCAGAAGAAAGAAGGGACACTTTGGCTATTTCAGATTGTTGTATGCAATCTATTGATTTCTGTAATACACTGCTGCTAGAGAGGGGGGAAAACCAATGCCAGCCATACTGGACATGCTACCATCACAAGCATTAATTCTTGAGTAATAATTAACTCAACATATAGTTTAAAAGAAAAGAGCCTACAATGAGCTATAAATTATAAAACAAATAAAAAAATTGGATAAGAGGCTACATGATCAAACAACCTAACAAAGACGTTAAAATAAATATTAAAAAAGATAAGGCAATCTATGCATCTTGTGCAGCAATTTGAGTTCAGAGACGGCTAGAATCCAAACAAAGAACTTAGAATAACCATAGCTAAGCCCATTTCTACTATTGTTAAGCTACAAAAGCAACTTTCTTAAGCTATATTTTTGCAGACACACAGTTTGTAAGTTTACTAGACACCACTTGCAATTTACTGAAATCTCAGACAAGAAGAAAATGGATGGCTCAATTTTATTTCTTCACAGTTACACATTTAAGGCTCAAATACTGTCACAATCTTGTCTTCTTATGTAAGTTCAGATGTAAGTGTAAATAAACAAATTATGCCTATTACACCACTTATTTCCATCATCTTTCATGGACTCCATAAGGTGAATTATGAGTGCACGCATATAGATATATGTGCAGATATACACTATGCAAGACCACTATATCAAAGATTGAGAAATACTAAAACAATGGCAACAAGTTAATTTTATTTACTGAACCAAGAGTATTTCCATCTTAAGTAAATGAGAAATTAGAAACGTGTGATGCCTCATCTCACCACAGAGAGAGAGAGAGAGAGAGAGAGAGATTTGCCTCATATTCATGAACCTTTTGCACACTGATTCCTTTAAGACAATCCATTGCCTCACCTAGTCAAATGGTTTCCACAATGCAGGGTTCCATACTTAAATCTACCACATTAAAGAACCAAAAAACAGACAACCAATTAAAATCAAAATTACTTAACTTTTAGATATTGCCATGTTTGAGTAAAACTGACCCACAAGATTAGCAAATCCATGATGCAACTAATTAAGATAACATATATTCAGCATGACATTAAATAATCAAGTATGACATGACTACATAATAGCCTAAAGGCAAAATTTTGGCTTTAAAATCAAAGGACCTTAGTTCAAGAAATAATATCTTACATCCGGTTATGAAAAGACAGTATGCCAAACAATGAAATGAATGAGAAACAACAAAAGAAGACATACAGGAAGATTAAACAAGAAAGATTCTTTGTTCTCTATGAATACCCAAGCATGGACGTTGGACGGCCTTGACTATCATGCAATTAGTGAGTTTAATTAACTAGTGATGTTTCACCACTCAAGGCCCTTTCCTTGTCTGGAAAATTTTGCAGTTCTAGTAAAGAACTAGTGCCATATTGTCCACCTCAGTGGAAGCAGTCCAGCACATAGCAAAGAGACAAGCATATGGCTCATGAATAGTTCTCAAGGGGTTGCGAGACATAAAGTTTGAATAAATTATCAGGGACAACAACTTCCATCCTTGGCATGATTTACATCTATAATAGAAAAAAAAGGTGTTAACTCTGAAATCTGAACAATTTGTGCTGTAAATAATAGGAAGACAACCAATATCACTAACCAAAAGACAATAGGAAAAGTGAACACAGCTTGTACACGAGAGGTAGCAAAAGTGTCATCGTGCTTCAAATATATCTGATATTAAGTAGTGTTTAACATGAAATTTTCTCAAAGATGCAGCAATTCTACTCTAGCCAGAAAAAGAAAACACTGATATGAGATGGTCAGAAGAAAGCACATCTCATCCCAAGTCTTCAAATTTGTGAGTCCCCAAGAATATGCCACCAAATTTATAGCTCCGGTTGTATTCTATATAAATACAACCACCCTAGAGCACTGATGAATGCCATAACATTTTTCATTGCCAGCACATACTCACAGGTTGCCCTTGCACCAAATACAGCAAATGCAAATCATAAACTGGTTCAGATCAGCTGCTTAAATGACCAGGGAAAAAAATTCCAAAGGACTTCGAAAACAAGACTTATAAATGTAGGCCGCAGTGAATATTGGAATTATATGTCTTAGAAAAAACAGACAGTTTTTGAGAAATCACATAGTTAACCAGATTATAAGTTTCAAGCCATTAAACTTCTACAAATGCAACACGATTCCTACACTGATTCTCACTTCAATGTAAAAAAACTGACATGATACAATACAACACCTAAATAACCCAAATATAATTATTTTCAACAAGAGCAAAGTGAGTTTCAATTCACTTTTATTCTATCTTTCCTAACAATTCTAATTTAATATATCTTGCTATCAATCTAGCAAACTCCTATGTTCATCAAACACATACAAATTCAATCCTTCATTCAAGCATAGCAATGATGATCATGTATGTCAAATATTCAGTAAGAGTCCCATTCAGTATGGTATATGTACATTTGTACATAAAATGATAAATACGGTAAAGTATGGAATTAATAAAACTTATTCTAGGTATATTTTGATCAATGCTATTAAAAACATGTAGAAACTTATATGTTGGTGTGAAAGCGGCGACAACAATTAAAGTTAGCCTTTTAAATTACGCAGAATTTGATAAGCCATCGTGGTACCAATAGTCTGTCGGATTTTTCTTTTCGCAAAATCAGTTATTAGATAATTGATTTCAAACAAGTATTTTTGAATTTCAGCTTTTGGTCTCATATTTTGGTTTCTATCTTTTAAACATGAACAAAACAACTTTATGAAAAATCTAGTTGAGAGTTTTTTTCTTTTTTCTTTTGGGTTTTAGCTGGTAGAATCTTTTCCAGAATTGATTATTTTAATCAAATTTATAACCTAAGCTATTTTAATATATTGGTTCCAAATGGGGATTAAATGGAATCCCAGATACTGAAGACAATAAATGCATGGTTCGATGAACAGAAGTACGTTCAACTGATAAAATTACAGGAGATATCCAATCGCCGAATCTTTCCGAATTCAGAGAACTTCGTGACTATGCTTTCAAGACCTATGAAATCTCAGAAATGAACGTGCAGAATACACACAACTGAAGCCCAAGCACGAAAGAATACCTGATCGACTAACGACAAATACAGTCCGACTGTCCGATTAAGCCTGCGATAGACGGATGACCCTCCCTCCCTCTCGTTCCGGTGAGAGGAGTGACAGAGGTGCCGACCATCGCCGCTGAAGATGAAGAGGAGAAAGGAATCCGGAAACCGTTTCGGAGCGATTAGGGTTAGGGTTTCGGTGAAGATTGACGGCGGAGGGTAGCTCAGGAGATGCGCCGCTTCAGGCGAAGAAGAGCTTGGAAAAATGGCTGATCACACGGAGGGGGAGAAGGTATTTATATTCGGGGCTGATATCAATTACAGATGACACGTGGCGGCTTGGGGGTGGGGGGGCCTCATATAAGCCCGACCCGATAAAAAACGTAAATACCCAACTTGAATGACTCGACAATCAAACCGGATGGTCGGGGTCCACTTAACCCGATCATATGGATCCGATTGACTCAACTTAAATACTGTGATTTTTTTTTATTTATGATCTAACTCAATACCCATGATTTAACTCAATTTTTATAATTAAATATTGATTAATCATTTTAAATTTTAAATATTTATAATATTTTAAATACGTAAAAGTATAATAATTCAAACCGTATTTCAATGTTCTCTTATAAAACATTGACACATCAAAATAGCAAAAAATTATTTATAATACACTAAATTTTATTATAAAAAAAACAAATAAGGTCATGGTAGACACTTAAAAAGTTTTCTCGACCTCTCTTTATCTTACATAGGCATGTTAATGGGTTGACCCGACCTGGATTGACCTAACTTGATCTGAGACCTGATATAGACTCAACCCAAAGGACCTGACAATTAAACGGATTGAATTTGGATCCATCCCAACCTGACCCATTGATAAGCTTACCTAGAGGGCCTTCAAAGACTTACCCATTTTTACTCGAACGAGTTGATATGGGACTCACACGACAACTTTTGCATCTAGATCACCCGATTAATGGAATTTGATCGTTTTGAAAGGACGGTATTGATGGTGCTGGTGGACTCGTGTAGAAGTAAAAGGATAGGCTCAATCATTTTAATGTTCAAAATGTAGACTATATATGCTTTTATTTTATTTAAATAGTAAATGTCATCTAACAATATATATGTTTTGATAAAAAAAATGTATATTGTTCTATTTCGAATCGAATGAACCTATTCTAGTAAATATAAAAATGTTTAACGATGCATATACTTCTTTTATTGATGCATATGCTTTACTTTTGATTTCTAATAATGCATATAGGATTGTGTTTTTTAATGTAAAAAAGGACTGAGTGTCACAGTGCATTGTACATAAATATCCTAGGGTTGCAGCTCGAGTTAGGTGATTTGGCTTTGAGATTCAAATGCTCGTGTTTTATTAACACAGGTTCATACTCATCGCTTTAAAAAATATTGTTTCATTGGCTTTTCAAATGTTAGATTCCCCCCCCCCCCCCCATAGATAACAGGACACCTTGACAATTCCAAATGCTGAAAACTATTTGAATTCGCGATTGGGATTTTTCATATTGATAGAAGACAGATTATGCAAATGAGACCACTAGAAGAGGTCTTCCAAATAAATTACAAAGTGTCACGCTATCGGAATCACATGAAATTTTATATGAAAAAATATCGAGAAGATCTTTATACAATTAATAATTAATAATTCTTAGTTTTTGAAAATTCATTTATTTATACATTTGAATTAGTGGTTTTACTATTTTTTAATAAGTTTTAGATTTTTTATATCTCTCTCATAGCATATCGGAATTGATTTATTCAATGGCATATCTCTCTTATAGCATATTTGATCTTTCTATCGTTTCACGCTAGGTTACATATTCTCCAACGCAATATTTGTTCCATCACGAATGCAATCCATGCCTAATCGATCCACAGTAAAAACTCACAAATCAAATCAAACCTGAAAAAATTGAATTTCTTGTCAGGGTTTGGATCATGTAAGGTTACATCAAATTAGCATTTCTATTCAAACGGGACTGAAGGAATGGAGAGGGAATAACTGACGTCCATTGGATCTTTCATTATTTCATATTGATCATGTCATGCTGAGACGATGTGGAAATAAGAATGGCTGTGCATGTCCATTTCTCTGTTTTGAAAGAGAGAGAGAGAGAGATTAAAAATAGTTAGTTTATATTTTGATTGATATTGGTCACAAATTTTTGTGTGGAGTCTAATGGAATACCAGCCAACAAAATCAAGTCTCGGGGAACCATGTTATCTAATCAAGAATTAAAAAAAATAAAATAAACAACTCTGATTAATTCAATTTTAATGGATTATTTAATTTGATTATGCAATTAACAGAAAAACATTTAAATATTTAGCATTGAAGATTGATCATTCTTAAGACGCAATAATCGAATCAAATGGAAACCTCCACCAGCCTTTTTTTTCAAATTGGCCACTATGAGTTTCAAAGATTTCAGAAATAGCCAGCATATTTATTTATTTGATTTTAAATTTAAATATCTCCACCTTAGCTTCCACTCAAATATTTATAATATAATAAATAATGGCACACTGGAAAATGATCATTTGAATCCTTCACCCCTTTTTCAGTTGAACAAATTGGATATAAAAAATTTGAAAAAAAAATTGAAGCTCATTAACAACTCTTTTTAGTATTCACAGTAAATGAATCCCATGTTTGACATACACTTCCAGTACTTGGTCTCAAGGATTTGGTTTCAGGTAAGCGGGCAAAACACATTTAAATGATAAAACAATGGAGACTTGGAGAGAGAGAAGCAAAAGCAAAGTACATGTCATATAAAACCAACCAACCAAGGACTTCTTTTTTTATATTATTATATACCTACCATTCGTGTAATATTTACTCATTCAATAAACAAAAGCAACTGAAACAACAATATATAGGTGTACGGAAATGACATTAACAAATCCAATAAGTAATCTCACATTAAACTGCATGCCTTGGCATTTCTTTCCTGTGTCCCTCCAACTGCTCACATGTAATATAACCAATGATTTCTCTAAAGAAAAGATTTTAATGCAAGGATAATGTTTTGTATTTCCCTTTACCCTTTGTAGCCCCCACTGTTTTAATTTTTTAAAATATATATAAAATGAAACATGTTTTTTTTTAAATAAATGTATATGTGCTCCAACAAAATTGTACTCGACTTTACTTATAAAGAATAGAAATTATATGTTTTGATTAACTAATCATATATCTAATTGGAATATAAGGCTATGTGTGAGAATAAATAAGGCCAAGGGTAGATTCTCATTTATACGAAAACATAAAAATTACATGTTCTATTAAAACATGATCATGTGGATTGCTTGTATCCACAGTGTGACAAAAACAAACATTTCTATTTGAGCGCATTGCCCTTGACATGTCATCTTTCGGTCTCTCTCTAGAGACATAAGGCTTAATAGGATGCCTTCATGTCTGAATCTCATTTCTAAAACTCAGATATCCATTTACCAGCATATTTAATATGGGCGCCAAATTTTCAGGCCCACTAGAGCGGGTCGGATCCGGGAATGCTCAGTACTCGACCGAGCAGATCCACGGCCCAATTGACCTGAACCTGACAAGGCCCGAGCATCGGTCCACTTTGATCCAACGACGACATCAAGTCAATACATTTTAAGTTGAGATTTTTTCTGATCCCTAAAAATATGTTCACTTGATTAGGAATTATTAGCATTTAATTTCAAAATCACAAAGAATATATCACATGATATGGTCATCATTGACTGATCCATGAAATCCCAACAATTATATATTTATCAGGATGTGATTAACAAAATCCCCAATATATATCTTTTCTCTCCCTGAAAATCATGAATCTCTTCTCATCCGTCCGATGAGAAAAGATCAACCATAAACCTTAGGGTCATCCTGGGAACTTCTATAAATAGAGAAGATAGGTGAAATTTTTTTTCAACAACGGCTACTATTATTGACTTGAGTATCGGAGGGTCTTCCGTAGGTCCCCATCTCTCAATGTCTTCGACGTTCAAGGAGCGCTCGCTGGCGGATACCACTAAGCAAAGCAGAGGAGAGCGGGAGCGGATGAATTCAATTACCCGTTACCGGTACGCGGATTTCTGCCCCTCCACTTAATCAGTAATCACAACAACAAAAATAAATAAATAAAAAATCAAAATCAAAATCAACACCAGACGACTGTAATTAATTACACATATAATAAAAACACAACCTCGATCTTACGAGGCTTTTAAAACAAAGACCCCTTTATGATTTGCTCATTAGAATTACAATTGATATAAATCACTCATAAAAAACAACCACCACCATCGTCGTCGTCATCATCATCAGGAGAGAAACGTCAACCACCGTCCGATCACCTCCCCGACGCGTTCATGATCTGCGAGAAAATCCCGCTCGGCGTGAACCCCCCCCCACTCGACGAGTCCTCGCTCGGCCCGCTCACGCTGACTCCCGAATCACTCGTCTTGCTGAACCACGAATTCGGGTCGCTCTGCCCCGCAAACGCCGGCGGCGCCTCCTCATCGTTCTCTTTCCCAACCTCAAACACGCCTCCGCTGCTATCCTCCGCCCCCTCCTGCAGGTGCAGCGCGAACTCCAGACTCCAAAGCACGTCCCCCATCGCGGGCCGATCGATCCCCTGCTCCGCCACGCACTTCTCCGCCGTCTCCGCGAACTTCTTCAGACACTCCGGCGCGATCTTCCCCTTCAAATACGGGTCCACGATCGACCCGATCGTCCCCCTATTCACGCACTCCAACCCCCACTCCGCGAGGCTCCACTGCTCCTTGGGAAGTGACGTGTTCAGCGCGGGCCGCGCGCACAGCACCTCAAAGAGCACCACCCCGAACGAGTACACGTCGGACTTCTCCGTCAGCTGCTGCCTACGGAAGTACTCCGGGTCGAGGTACCCGAAGCTCCCTTTCACGACCGTGCTCACGTGCGTATCCCCGATCGCCGTCGGTCCCGTCTTCGAGAGCCCGAAGTCCGAGACCTTCGCGACCCAATTGTCGTCTAAGAGGATGTTCGTCGTCTTCACGTCGCGGTGGATGATCGCGTGCTTCACTCCCGTGTGTAAATAGTGGAGCCCGCGCGCGGCGCCGATGCAGATGTCGAGGCGCTGCTTCCATGGGATTGGGGGGTTCTGCGTCTTGTAGAGGTGCTCGCGCAGGGTCCCCTGTCCCATGTAGTCGTACACGAGGATCATCTCACAGTCCTCCTCGCAGTAGCCGATGAGGGAGACCAGGTGCCTGTGCCGCAGCTTCGATAGCATCTCGATCTCTGTTTGGAACTCGTGCACGCCCTGCTGCGACAGCGGGTTCCCCCGCTTGATCGCGACGCGGGTCGCGCCGTTGTCGATGGAACCGTTGTAGACCTTACCGAACCCGCCGACGCCGAGGAGGAGCGCCTCGTCGAAGTCGTTCGTGGCCGCCCTGATCTCCGCGAAGGAGAAGTGGCGGCAGAGCTTCGACGGGAGTGATGACTTGGAGCTCAGCATCGTCTTCACGGAGCTCACCGTGTAGGACGCGAAGGGGTGGAGCCACCCGGACGGACCCTCGCTCGACCACGCGTCCTTCCCCCGCCTCGCGCGCTTCTTCTTCAGAACCACCCAAACCACCAACAACACCAGCCCGAGCGCGAGTGCGCCTCCAACAATACCGCCAACGATGCCCGCCGAGGACCCATGAGTGCTCTTGTTCGATGGCGCGCCAGGGGTTGGGCTGCCCGGCTGTTGTATCAACATGGGCGGGTTCGGTCCAGCGAGGTTGCCACTGCTGTCCAATTTGAAGACCTCCAGACCGTTCATCTCCGCATCGTAACCCGTAGGTTTTCCGGCGATGTTGGGGTGGAGGACGATCCATAGATCCTGCGATTCGGTCGAGTCAGCCACTAGCACTACGTAGTCCCTGTATACAGGCACGCCGAGCCCCCCTCCGTTGGTTTGCGCGATCACATCGAAGTAGGTTTTGGCGGTCTGGTTGTTGATGAAGATGTCGAAGACCCTCATGTTGATCTGCGTGACTTTGGAGTCAAGCTCACAGAAATGGAGGCGGACGAGGTAGGTAAAGCCAGCGTCAACATTGATGATCCAGGTGAGGTTGTACTTCAGATTGAGTGATGGATTTGGACCCATTGAGCGCGTCGTGCCATAGACCTGTGGAGGCGCGGTGTAGTTCGGGACGCTCGCCGGGTATTTGATTGTCACGTTGGGGTCGTTTGGGTAAGTCACACCACTCGCAGCGGCGTAGATGTATTGCTCGTCGTTCTCCCATGTCCGGTAGAGGGGGCCCGTGTCATCCGGCGGATTCACCGTATTGCCTCCGACGTTGAGCCTCGCGACCGTCTGGAGCGCCGCGCTCTGATTGACCGGGAAAGGGGTCAGCGCGCCAACTAAGGTTGGTTGGTTTAACGCGTTCGAGCTTGAGTCGAAGATATCAGGCATAGAAACGATTTCGATGCCATTCACGAAGGCGAAGGCGTTCTTCGTGGGCGCGGGAACGAACGTGAGATTCAGTGCGTTCGACATCACGTTGACGGAGAATTCCCTGACCACAAATGGTCGATTGTAACCCTTGGCCTGGGTGGCCAAGAGGGCGCTGAAGTTGCTGAGGAGGGTGAAGGGGCCGACGGAGACAGAGAAGAAGGAATCAGAATTGACGAAGTTTAGGTTGATGTAGTTCGACGGGTAGAAGTAGAGGCGGATGAATTTGCGGCCGGGGGAGACTGAGATGGAGTAGGTGAATTGGGTCTGGAAGATTCGGGCCGTCATGTACGGGACCGGCGGTACCGACGGGTCCTGACTGGCGGGGATGGCGGTGTTTGTTTTGTCAGTGCCGACAGCGTAGTTGGTGTCGCCGACCCAGGTGCGGCCATCGGGACCGGTGGAATTGCCGGGCGAGCCGCAGTTGACGAGGGTGTCAGAGGGGACGTAGGTGGATTTCTGGGCGGAGATGGGGTCGATCGAGGTGGACATGGCGGCGATCACCAGGAGAAGAAGCGAAATCCGGGTTTGGTTTCTTGTGTGGGTCTTCATGGATGGATCGAGCAAAGATTGAATTTTTACTCAACAAAAACAGGGTTTGAGACCAAATCAGTGATACCCAGATGAAGAAAAACAGAGACCGAGAACAAGCTGCCATGAAAGAAGGCTCTGCGAAGGAGAAGAAGAGGTGATGATGTAAAAAAGGGCCTTTGGAAATGTGGAGGAAGCACATACTACTGTTCCAAGTCTTGTAAAAAATCTGTTCAGGTCAACTATCCATCCGCATTCTTCCAATTGGTGGACCTAAGTTCCATAAAGACTAGATTGAGTGATCCAGAATGATTGATAATTTTTTTGAGACAATAATTGAGGGTTTTGGTAAGTGTTTTTTTTTTTTTTTTTTTTTTTTTGTAAGGTAAGCAAGACGGGTTTTTTTTGTTTTGATTTTTCTTGGGGTGCTCTTCAAAACTTGGACTTCTTCAAAAATTTAATTTTTAATGGGTCGTCGACTTTGATGTTTTGAGATTGGGACATCAAAATAAACCCTCATCTTTTGAAAATTAGTTATCCTGATGTAATTAGGAAAACACAATTTAAACAATACATGAGATTTTTAAAATTAATTATCATAATTTAATTAGGGGATAAAAAGCTTCATAATATTATATTTATTCATATTTGTTATAATCAAGATAAATGTTGTTCTAGTTTTTAGGAAAACAAAATATCCTTAATTTTTTTAATTTTGGAAGAATTATCCCCATTTTTTAAAGTGGGTTCATGTAAGTCATTAGATAATATTTATATATCTTTGAAAATTGATATGTCCAGTTCATTATGATATTATTTACTTTGTTGGGTAAATTGTTTAGTATACCTTTTAATAATGATCAAATAAACACAGAATAATTTTTCATGGACTTCCACACAAAAAGAACAAAAAAAAACCTTTCAATCAGACACAAAATTCACAATCCACATGGAAACCGAGGAAACTGAAGCATCCAAACAGACAGCACAACAGCTCCAATTTCAGAATACGTTCATCCATCACAATCCGAGATGTAGAGAGACAATTAAACAATTACACCTTATGTTAATATTAATTATGACTGTACTTTTAATATAAATTCGGTTGTTTATCCTTTAGGCCTAGTTTGATATGGGGATAAAAGGTTAAGACAAGAAAAAAATTAAATTAAATCATTTATTATCCCATATAGCATTAAAAAAATGGGATAAAGCATGAACAATTGTCCACATTTTGAGATAAAAAATAAGGACAATTTGTTCTAAGTAAAATGTGGAATAGACTTTGTCCCAATTTTTTATACTTATTTTGTAAAATTGGAATAACATTTACAACTACCATTCCAAAAAAAAAAAAAATAATAAAAAAGAATGTGTTCCACCGAACAATATTAATATCTCATTAATATGAAGAACATATTTGATATTTTTTTAAATAAATTAAAAATTATCTCATATTTGATACAAATGCAAGATTGAGGATAAGAATAAAAAAAATGAAAATAATAAAAAGCATTACCAAATACAAATCTAGATAAAAATAATGATTTTTTTTATTCACATAAATTAGACCAACTTATCTAAAAAATTTATCCATTTACTAAACTAGACTTTAATGATATTATTGTAATATTTCTTTATCGTAAAAGTCCAAATACCAACAATTCACTTGGAAAATAAAACAGGGGAAAGACTAAACTTTAGTGCTGTCATCACGATAATTTTTATAGCAGTGGTGATACCTAAGCCCCAAATCACAAGCCTCATTCACAAGCCCCATGATGTGTCATCACCTTATTGGTTGATTTTGATCGGTTTGTTGACTTTTGAAAAAGTGTAAAATGGTAAAATAAAGATATATTAATCTTTCACATTAATTAACATAAATAATTAAAATTTCCATTGACCCAAATCCCCCTTTCTTCTCATATTAATCTTTCACATTAATTTGAATTTGCTTATTTTAAAATTTACATATTTTAAAAAAATATATCCCACTCTAAAATTTGTCTATTTCAAAATTTAAATTTTGAAATTCTTATGAAATTTACACTAAAACTCACCTAACATATACAAAAATTACCTAAATTACTTTTCATCAAAATTACACCAAAATTATCTAAATAAAAAAAAAATGTTACGATTTTTTTTTATGATTATAACTGTTACAAAATGTAACAGAAATATATAAATGTAAATGTAACAATCTTATGATTGTATAACTGTATAAATATAACAGAATGTAATAATGTTGCATAAATGTAACATAAATATGTGATTGTAACAGTTTATGACATTTATGTTAAAAAAATGTTGTAGAAACAAAAAAAGATAAAAAAGAATGTAGTAGACGCTCTGTAAACCAAATAGTCATGAATAATAATATGATTAATCATTAAAATATCCATGAATTCGTATGTTAAATAACATTATGTTGTTACAAGACTATTACATTTCAAATGTAGCAAAATAACAAAAAACTGTGTATTGTTTAAATATGTGCCTTTTGCATCAAATCACATTATTCATTAACTATTACATTTATAAAATATAACAATGTTAATCAATGCACAGATTCCATAATGTAAATACAACAGAACAATACATAATCTGGCTCACGATTACTTCACATCCTCCGTCTCCAATCGCTTGCCTGCTTTTGTGGTTATCCCGGAGAGTCCATGTCTGAGACCACCACAGCCACCACCCACGTTTCAAGAGCTCGAATTTTTATGTTCTCCGAGATCGTCGTCTCCCTAGAACGGCTAAGAACAAACGAAGTCATTAAAGTTGAAACACTCATTAAAATCATCATCACAACAAGAAACTGAAGCAATCATTATAGAAACCGCCGCCATCGCTGCTACACAAATGCACAATTTTTGTTACATTTCAAATGTAACAAAAATCATCATCTGAAACGCGGGTGACAAAAAAAAAAGATTTTCATTCCTCGGTATTTAAAGATGTAAAATAGTTTGACAATTAATCATCATAGATGAAATTTTAATTTCGAACATTATTTTCATTACAAAAATGGTCAAAGATGATAAAAAAAAATTGACATACCTGATCCGGCAATCATTGATGGCAGATCCAAATCCATAGCGAACAAATAAAAGTTTTCAAACTCCACAAAAATACAAAAATCAAGGAGAGCTAAAAGGGTTTCATTGTATAATAATGGTTTTCGATTTGCTCTAGGAAGAAGATGATCTGCAATTGCAAATCCTAAGAGATCGGCAGTTGTGAATCTCCATAATTCTAACCGTCAAGATCCTAAAAGAATCACAAAGGGTATTATTGACATTCTGAAGTTGCCACATCATGGGGCCTGTTTGGGGCCTATGAAAATGGGGCCTATAAAATATTATTGTTTTTATAGACAACATGGTGGTGGGGGTTTGTTAAATTTTTTTTTTATCCTTGTCCATTCTCATAAGTTCATCAAAGACTGCGTTTGCAGGAAGCTGTGTTTGCAATCGTGCAACCAAACAGTTTTGTAATCACAGTTTTAAACCTAGCGATTGCAGGCAAATAGTGCTTAAAAGCTGCGATTTCAAAAAACTGAGAAAGTGAGCTTCCTGCAGAATCAGTTTTGCAATCGCAGATTCCTGCAGAATCGGTTTTGCAATCGTGCAACCAAACGCACCTTGAGACTTCCTAAAAACACAGTATAATAAACAAAGAATAATATTTTCTAGGCTTCAACTTCACAGACCCTATGAGGTAGCATGTGTCTAATATCTGTTATACCCTTATTTGATTATTTTATTTTTTTGGTAACTGATCCCCATAAAATAAGGAGACAATTATGATTGATTAAATAAAAAATAAAAATCGATATTTAAATATAAAAAAAAAGAAAAGACGAGTCCTTTTTTAATCAAACCTTCATATGGTCTCTTCTCTTCCAACCTTCATATGATCTCTTCTCTTTCAACCTAAATTTTTCAAAGATCTATGGAGAGTATTGAGGGCAGTGTTACAAATTTCTTCATTCATCGGATTGATCGGGTTCGTCGTAGGTGAGCGCTCTGATAATCAAATTGGAAACACCAACCGACTAATAATACCCAGAAGCTTTTGTTTCACCGGATCATCAGTGAACAAATGATTTCTTCTTTTTCTTTCCTCATTGGATGTCATGTCCCTTTCGTCTAGTGGTTTAGGACCCCCTTATTTGACAAACGATATTGCTTAACATGCAAAAGAAGTCAATTTTAACATAATGTGCATCCTGACAAGCTTTTCAAACTCCTATTTTTTTTGTTCTACTGTTTCTAAGGTTAGTTATATTTAATTTATATATGATTTGTGTGATAATATAAATGTTACATTTCTGACATCGAACATACTCATATTCTAATTTTTGTTAATTCATAAATGTAACAGTCTGAAATGTAACATTCATTCGTGTATTGCATTTGTTTCAATGCAAATAATAATTTATATTTGTTACATTTATTAATGTAACAGTCAAATATATATATTTATTAAATGTATCACACAAAAAAAAATGTTTGGCATTTTCTATAAAATGTAACTGACTATTGAAAATAGAATATGTTTCTAAATTATTTAAACATTGCAAGGAACCTAAAATATTTAGGTAAAGGGAAAATGATAAAAAAAAAGTCTATCAAAAGTTAGAAATACCCAAATCAGTCACTTTTTAAAATTATGCCTAAAAAAGTCTCATTTCACAATTTTGGAAATACAAAAGATTAACATACCCTTATGTAATTAAATCCTTAACATATTTTATACCTTTTAATTTTATTAAAATATTTCACCCTCTTAATTTTGTTAATGTATTTCACACAATTACATGGAGAACTTTTTTTTCCTCTAAATTTTTTGTGATTAGATGGTTTTTATAAGTTATGTGTTAATATAATATGAATTTTTTTATGATAAACTCCATTAAATGTTGACGTATTTATAAAAAAAAATATGCAAACTAATTTGAGTTTTTTATGATAAATTAATGATGCTGTAAAAATATGTGAGTCAAGTAAAAAAATGTGAACAAGAATTTAGACTACTAAAATATCATCAGCTGCATTGAGGCACAACACAGATTTAAATGACATATTATGATTATACATAATGAACAATGATAAATAACATAATGTAAGATATATATAAGAAATATATTATATGATATATAATAACAAAATTTCTAGTGAGATTGATTTTGTCAGATAGAAAGAGAGTGTTATTTTGTAGAAAAAATAATTTTTTGGTGTGAAATAACGTAATAAGGGATGTTAAAGATTTATTTACATAAGGGTAAATTAGTCTTTTGTGTTTCCAAAATAGTGAAATGAGACTTTTTTATGTATAATTTTAAAAAGTGGCTGATTTTGATATTTCAAATTTTTAAGAGATTTTTTTGATCATTTTCCTTTAGCTAAATGTATACCGTTTAATTTACTGGAGTCTTAACAACTCACAACCAAGACAGAACCAACGTGCAAAACAGCCCGCCGATGACACCCAATCCCCGGCCCATCGAACCCACCGAAGACGATTGTCCGACCCACACCGGCCCAATGGAGCCCGGTTTCTCAGCCTGAACCGTCGGGTTTGGCCGGCGAGGTTTCCCGCTCTATCGTTCAACCTGAACACGTCCCATTGAGTATGGCGTCGTAGTACTCCGGCCTGGTAACCACGTTGGGATGCAACGCCACCCACAACTCCTCTCCTCCGCCGTCGCCTGAGATCGCCACGACGAAGTCTGTGTAGTACGGAATCCTTGAATAAAATTCACCTAAAAATCTTTCAAACCATTTTTTTATACTTGTACCAAATCAACTTTTACTCAAACTTGTATCCAAATAAAGAAATATTCAAACATTTGCTCAAATTTTTAAAGGTCATTTTTGTTCTTCAACTACACATTTTTTAAAAGAAAAATTCAAGTAAAACATAAAATAATGGTTAAAGACACAATATATCAAATAAAAATTTTATTCAAAATTTTCACTAAAACTTATGTATAAATTTGAATAAGAGTCGGAGATGACCTTATAATTACGAGCTTATTTATTTTTGTTCCATCTTATTCAAAGTCTATTCTTATTCTGGCTAAAAGATCTCAACCGTCTGACCCAAAATGTTAAACATAACTGTATTCAAAGGCACAAAACACAAATCTCTGAACGTTAATCATGAAAGGATGCCAATATATGCACCCCATTTTATAAGAAATCTGCATCATTTTAAAAATAAAAATAGTTTTCATGCACTGTTACAATAAGAAAAAATGCACCCTAAGGTCGACATTCTCTCTAATGATGGTGGTGAATTATAGTTGTTCAAAGCTCCGGCGAGCTTGAATAAGATGGATGTCCTCTATCATGTGTTTGACTGAGTGATTTCCTCTTACTGCAATACTGCATGAAAATGTTTTGTTTGTTTGTTTTGTTTGTTTGTTTTTTTGTTTTTTTTAACGTGATGGGTTTATTGTAAAATTAGTCTATATATCGGCACCCATCACGAAAACTTTGACGGTAAATAAAAGGGTGGCTCTATTTGGGCCCCTCTAAATTGTAAGTAAGCCCCTCTTATAAGTAAGCCCCTCACATTTTAATTATTTAATGTACAAGCCCCTCATATATTAACTGCATATGTAAACAATAAACAAGCATCTCTCACATCAAAACCTCTTCCCCACCCTTGCCCGTCTCCCCCTACAAAACTCTAATTAACATATTCTAATAAAACAATTAATGTAAATATAAAAAGAATATGAAAAACCATTGTTTTTACACATATTCACACAAATTTTCAAAATCCTAAATCCTAAAAAAATAAAAAAAAAATTAAATCCTATATATACACAATATGTATGCTTATTAAAATAACAGTGGTGATACCTAGGCCCCAAATCACAAGCCTCATGAGGTGTCATTATTTTATTGGTTGGTTTTGAATGGTTTGTTGACTTTTGAAAAAGTGTAAAATAGCAAAATACGGATTTGCCCTTCATTAAAAATATATTCAATTAACCCAAATCCTCCTTTTTTCTCTATTCGGTTACAAATCTTTTATATTAATTTCAGTTACACCATATTTCAAAATTTAAATTTTGAAATCTTTACATAATAATTGAATTTTATATTTCAGTTACACCAAAACTTACCTAAATTACACCAAAACTACCTAAATGATTTTTTGTTAAAATCCTTCAAACAGCACTAAAAACATTTCCTACATGTTTACATCCTTTGTTATATTTACATTAAGACTGTTACATTTACATTACATAAATGTTTTACATGTCATGCAATGTTTAAACAATTTTAAAACGAATATTTACATTTCATGGAAAATATCAAACACTTATTTTGCTGTGAGTTACATTTAACAAATATTACATGAACTATTGGTTTCATTTTAATATAAACTGTTACATTTATGTATATGTATTTCTAAATGTTTTACATTCCATTCAATTTACCTGTAGTTCATTGTTACATTTATAAATGTAACAAATATAAATCAATACACGTATGCAGTTAACTGTTACATTTACAAATATAACAAAACGACACAGATTTAAAAAAATGAAGAATGTTCTATATATAAAATGTAACATTATAAAAAACAAATCCAACTATGAAAAATACATTCAAAACATAAATAAAACCTGATCCGGTAGGCGTTGATGGAAGATCCAACTCCATAAAGAACAAGACAATGTTTTCGAACTTCACAGGTTTAAAAAATCCGAGAGAGCTACGAGGTGAGCAGTAACAATGGCCACAAGTGGACTATTGAGAAGGGGGAAATGCAGAGAAGACAACAAGAAGAAGAGATGGGTCTTCGGAGCACCTTGATTATCTTCCGTTTTTTTTTTAGATCTCATTCAAGAAAATAATAATAATTCGGTTGAGATATGTATAAAGAATTAATGATACTCCATGATTCTCGGAATAAATCTTGAGGTTGTTATCAAATAAATGGTATAATAGGTAATGTCCTATTGCCACCTCATGGGACCTATGATGGGGCATGTGAAGTTGGGGCCTAGAAAACATTATTGTTAATATAATGTTAATTAAAAAAAATTAAAAAAACTAAGTGAACTTAATTATTAGGGGTGTATTTATAAGAAAAATAAAAATGAATCTTTAACAATCCATTTAAAGGGGCTTACTTACAAATCAGGGGCTCAAATTGAGCCACCTAAATAAAACCTCGATTGCTGATCCTTATTTGTTCCGCCATAACATGTTACGGCTTCCTATACAGTTCGAGAGCCCCCCCCCCCCCCTCCTTTTTTTCAGTGTGTCGATTTTTGGTTCCTCCTCGTATTGAAATCCAGGTTGGTCGATTGATTGTTGTCAATCCTACCGAATCGAACGAGTGAAAAAGAAGCGTTTCGTATCTGATTTTGACGTTTTTGGTGATATTAGGTTTAGATAGGCTTCGTTTTCGTGCAATCGGTGTTGGAAACCATGGCGGAAGACAAGGATCCTATCGATGTGAAGGGCGAAGTCGGGGAGGTGAATCGCTGTTTCGTATTTAGCCCGGTTTTGGATTGATTGATTTTTTATCATACATTTCGAAATACATTCATGTATTGTGTCTTCTATCAATGAATGGTTGGTGATTTCATAGTTATTTGTTGCAAGACATGCAAACAGAATGGAATAAAGTGGGGTAGAATTATTGTTCAATATTTTATTAAGTTATTTCACTGTTTGATTGGTTTGCATTTGTTAGTGTAAGAATGAGTATCTTATTTTTGTCTAGAGAAACTATTGAAATTGAATATGAAAAAAAAAAATAAGATTTAACAAGAAAGATATCCAACATTGAGTCATTCTGGGTAATGATTGGGGCTCAGAGTTGGTATTTCTGTTCATGTAGCCCCCATCTGTTTCAGGAATAAGAGGATGGATAAGGGAAGAATAGGCTTAATCTTCAAAAAATCATGCTTATTTAGTATGGATAAACTGTAATAGTTATTCTTTGATAAGTTAGAAACTTATAATAAATCATGATAACTATACCTGGGGAATGAGATAATAGTTTATTCTTACTTGTCTGTCCAAAAGTATAACTACACTTTAATAAGAAACACATCGAACCGAGAAGGGAATAACATCCGAAGTGAAGAGCATCTGTTTTGCTCTATACCTGCACACCTATTTTCCTTGATAAGTTAGAATAAACCATGATATATACCTGGTGAAGGAGGAATAGTTATTCCGACTTGTCCATTCAAAAATATAAGATGGTTGTAGTAAGCTCACCTTGAGAAAGGCATCATGAGGAAAAGATAAAGAAGTGCACACTTACTGATTATCTGTTGATTGAGAGGAAAAAAATGCTACTCTTTTATTTGTAGGTACAAATTCCATCTCACTTTGTTATGTTTTATTTTATTGGGTTGTTGTAGCTTGCCCCATTCGATCCTACAAAGAAGAAGAAAAAGAAGAAGGTGGTTATTCAAGAACTTGTGGATGATACTGAGAATAAACTCGTCGAGAAGACAGAGAACTTGTCGAGTATGCTAATGGCTTTCATGTTTTCTTAATAGTGCTGACTCATTGTTAAATGAATGTACGAATTTCCCTCCCTTTGTTTTTGAGACCTTCCAGCAAGGCTCACTCTTATCTGAAAATGGCCTTGTCTCCACGACTCCACGCTTTTGGAATCTTAGTCGGATTACAAACCATACCCTATACCAATGACTTTATGAAATAACCCCTGAAAATGTTAACAATAGGTTTTTATTAAAAAATAAATTGCAATTTACTCCTCTGAAAAAACAGTATTTACAAAAAAGTCTCTGTAGATGTAGATAAATTGAAATTTGACTAGTGTTATGAATGTGCTTATGCTTGTTGCAGTTTCTGAGGTAAGCGAGACTAATTTTGCTGGCATGAAGAAGAAAAAGAAGAAGCCGGTTAGTTGAGATACTGCATGTTGTTGTTATTGATGTTTTTGGTCCAAATATGGTATTTATCTCACACTTATTTTCCATTTTAGGTGGACACTGACTTTCTTATTGAAGAAAATGATGATGCTGGGGAGAACATTGGTGGTAAAATGTCCCAACTTTCTAGAAGCCAAGGCAGCAAAATATGTAATTCGTTTGCTTGACAATGCCGTGAATATTTATATGGTTTGTGTGTTCTGAAGATGACATCATTGGCGAGGATGAGGAAGGAGAAGGTATTGTGCTAGGAGAAGCTGTTCGGTTCCCTTGGGAAGGTAGTAACCGAGATTACAAATATGAAGAGGTTTGTGAATCCCCGTTTGTATTGTTTCTCTGAAAAATATGTGTTTTAAAATTGCATCTGAAGTGTATCCACACATTCTTTGCAAGATTATAACTGCAATCTGTTTGTTTTTTTGGGTGTTGAATGTTGTTCTGTGCTCATGCACCACTAGGTGGGATATCCTTTTTCTGTCATCCATGCTTCGAACAATTTTATGCGGGCTTTGTACATTGCCCCGTTATAGTTTTTGCACTAATTGTTAATGTAAGATAAGTATTTTGTTGTTTTTAATAGGTTATTTAGGCTCTACTGGATGCGCACTTTCTTGAGAGATATCTCGTTTCCCACTTTGGTTCTTCTTCGGATATTTACCTATCAATACAATATTCTGTGTATTCCTCCATTTTTAAAATTTTTTTTGCTTTATGTATTATGAGTTTAAAACATATATTACAAGTTTACAATACATGCACAATGGTCTTTCTTCGATATAAGATGCTTCAAGAAAAGAAGGATAATCATGTTTCTAAGAGGTGATGATAGGTTTGCTTTAGCTAGATGCCCATGGAGCCTGTTAATTGATATCATATTATGTGTTATTTCTTTACTTATGATTTTGATTATTTCTGCATACGGTGGTGGTGGTAATAAATTTTGATATGTTCTTTTATGATACAAAAGCTTTTAGGTAGGGTGTTTAACATCTTAAAAGAGAACAATCCAGAGCTCACGGGTGATAGGCGGAGGACAGTGATGAGGCCACCTCAAGTCCTTCGAGAAGGCACTAAAAAGACGGTTTTTGTCAACTTTATGGATCTCTGCAAGACGTACGGTCCACTTCCTTTAACCTTGAATTAGATCTATTTGAATTTTTGAAAAATATCAGGCTAAAGTTTTATCATTCATATGCCTTGCTGTATATTTGCTTGGATACTTAAAAATCTGATTAAATGTGTAATATTTAAGTCTGTGGTTCATTTTTAACTAAAATATCCTGTGCCATATACTTCTGAATCTTGTATAAATATTTAGCCATTTGAAATGGTAAATTCATAAAATGATTTTTTATACTTTTTTACCCTTTTCCCTCATGTTTTACTCATTTATTTCTGTGGCAACTATCATACATATGATTAGATGGTCCTCAGGAAATTTAGAAGCTTTCCGTCATACCCAAAGAACTAGATTCCTTTGTGCAGTTGGATGTTTGAAGAATATGGTGTCATCCCCATGTTCTAATAAACACCTCAATGACTGCCTTTAAACTTTTATTTACATTCAATTCCTTTGAAAATGCGTAGCCTTATTCAGAACATATGAATGTTAAAAATTAAGCCATTTGAAATGGTAAATTCATAAAATGATTTTTTATACTTTTTTACCCTTTTCCCTCATGTTTTACTCATTTATTTCTGTGGCAACTATCATACATATGATTAGATGGTCCTCAGGAAATTTAGAAGCTTTCCGTCATACCCAAAGAACTAGATTCCTTTGTGCAGTTGGATGTTTGAAGAATATGGTGTCATCCCCATGTTCTAATAAACACCTCAATGACTGCCTTTAAACTTTTATTTACATTCAATTCCTTTGAAAATGCGTTGCCTTATTCAGAACATATGAATGTTAAAAATTACTGTTTGAATGAGGATTGAAGAACAGCTTTAAGGGATTTCTTTTATACCTTCTTCTATTGCACTTTTTCTTTTCTTTTCTTCTCTTTTCTTTCTTTCTTTTTTTTTTTTTGGGGGGGGGGGGGGGTGAATTTACTCATTTTATACATTATTTTTAATAGAATCACCATTAGTACTCAGTTTGAATATCCCATGTTCACAAATATGTTGGCCTATTCTATGTAACTTAGACATTGATGCGCCTCCATGTCTGAGGATATAGGCTAGATGGGACCTTGTCCAATGCTTGTTTACCGGCACCCAAATCCAAAGCCCAACCATGCAACCCGCTACTCCTTGATCACCATATGACCCCCCGTAGGTGTTGTCAGATGAAGTTATTCAAAATTTGTTCCGGAAGCAAATACAATGCATGTGCCATTATGCACAACTGATGTGAAAATGATGGTAGTGTTTAATCAAATTGTGCTTGTATTATTTGCACATACTCCATTTATATATGCTATTATTATAAGTTTATTGCATATTATTGCATCTTGGCAACTTGGCATTTTTTTTTTTTTTTGGAGGGTAAATGTAAACTTTGTATTGCTATAAAATGTACAAATTTACAGATAATCACAATTCAAATTACAAAAAGTGAGTCAATTGGGAGTATGGGAATTCATTGTCAGGGGAGAAGGGCAGAACTAGTTACACTACATCCCTTGCAAAGTATTTTCAGCCTCACCCAAGATCCATAGTGACAGCTTAATGAGCCATCACTCTATCAAGAACTCTTTTTCCTTGGGTACTCTGTTCCAGCTGCATCTAAAAACAGGGCATTCTGTAGCTCTGGCCAAGTAGAGCCCGCAGGAATCACAATTTCTCCATCTTGGGTACACCAAGCAGCAAGCATATCTGCCGGTCGGTTGGCCTCACGACCTATATGTGAGGCCCGCCATTCAGGGAAAGAGAGGAGCTTGGTATGAATGTCCTTTAGAGTTCTGTAAGCAGTCCATGGAGGTGA
This sequence comes from Acorus calamus, assembly GCA_030737845.1. NCBI lineage: Eukaryota > Viridiplantae > Streptophyta > Magnoliopsida > Acorales > Acoraceae > Acorus > Acorus calamus. The sequence goes on along the minus strand of CM060864.1, from coordinate 21,558,973 downwards.
CCCTATCCCTTTGATCCATGTTAATGCGGTTTGTGAGTCTCCTTCAATCCATAATTTGGGAGATCCATGTTGAATCGCCAATTTAACACCAGTGAGGATCCCTTTTAGCTCAAGAACATTGATGGACGCTCTTTGGGACTGTACAGCTATACCACCCAAAAAGTTGCCTTTGTGATCGCGCAATAGAGCTCCAAAACCAGCCCTGTCCGCAGAGAGAGAGCCATCGAAATTAGATTTCAACCAGCCCGGGTCCGGAGGGATCCATTTGATTTGTTGAATGGTTGACTGCTTCTGCTCAATGATTGATACCCCATTCTGAAGCTATTTTGCTTAATTTCGGAGTTAAATCATCAGTGAGTTTTGCACCTCTGAGAAGAATTTGCACTCTCTATGATTAGCCTGCAGATGTCAGTTTTATGCCTTTGTTTATTGTTGCGAAGCCTGTCATTTTGCTCCCTCCAAATCCACCAGATGGTAGAAGTCCAAGCAGCCTGCATAATGATCTTTGGGGCTCCTACTGGGAACCGATTCATCAGTCATTTGAGAAAATCAATGAGATTGGGGTGGCTGCCCCTCTTTGCACCCAATTTGTGAAGAACAAAAGTCCAAATAAAAGCTGAGAAAGGACACTTAAGGAACAGATGGACCCCTGTTTCAGTCTCCCTTTTGCACAATTTACAAAACGTATCATGCACAATGCCCCTTCGAAAAAGAACCTCCAGTGTAGGAGTCTTGTTATGACATGCTAACCAAGCACAGCAAGAGTGTTTAGGGGATTGGTGAGACTTCCAATGCCAATTTGTCCATCCCAAAGGCTGGCCTTTTGTTCGTATAGCATTCCAAGCTTCAAAAGTGGAAAGTGTCCCTGAATAGCTTGATGGCCAGACAAGGACATCCTCCCCTGCTCCCCCACTTCCTCTTGGGAGATTTCTGCCCAAATATGAGATAGAGAAGAGGGCCACCTATGTGGTTTGAACCATTTATCCTCGCGAATCAGAGAAGCAACCCGGGCTGCCTTTGGAGGTCCAAAAATATAGGTCTCCTCTAGCAAGTCAGCAAGACCTTTACCTGCAATCCATGGATCCTCCCATATATTGATGCTTGTACCTGAGAAAATGAGGTATTTGACCTGTGGCATTATCCAATCTCTTGCAGAGAGAATCTCCTTCCATATTTTAGAAGTGCCAGATGGATGAGTCCGCCAAATAGATTTATATTTGAGGTATCTTCGCTTGATCCACCTTACCCAAAGAGACTCCTTGTTGATAACCACCTCCCAGAACTTCGCACCCATCGAGGCTGCCGCCCAATCCTTGAGCGCTTTTACCCCTAGCCCCCCTTCATTTCTGGGGAGGCAAACCGTCTTCCATTCAATATGATGCATAGCTCTCTTCATGCTCGGGCCTCCCCAAATGAAGCATCGGAAGAGCTTTTCAATGAATTTAATAGTCTCTTAGGTAGAAGAAAGGCTGCAGACCAGAATATTTGAAGGGAATTAAGGACTGTTCTGACAAGTTCTATACGCCCAGCAAAGGAGAGGAGATGGCCTTGCCAGCCTACAATCCTCTTACGTATTTTATCAAGAAGGGGAAAGCACATTGAATGAGAGAGAGATCTGTTTATAAGGGGGAGTCCTAGGTATCGCACTGGAAGAGAACCTGCTGCAATTCCCACAGCACTCACAAATTCTGAAGGAGAGAAGGATGAACTTAGAAAAACCTGGGATTTTTCCGGGTTGAGATGCAATCCGGAGCGCATTGCGAAGTCTGCAAATAACTGTTTAACCCCATTAGCCGATCTGATAGAACCATCACAGAAAAGTATGAGATCATCAGCAAACAACAAATGTGAGACTTGATCATTCTGCTGAAGAAAGGTTCCAATCTGCCCCTTTTTGATTGACTTCTCCATGAGTTGAGAAAAAGCCTCCATGACAAGCACAAATAAAAGGGGAGACAAGGGGTCACCTTGACGCAGGCCACAACATGAACAAAAAAAAACCATTTGCAGAGCCATTTATAAGAACGGAAAATCTGGCAGTTTCTATGCATTCTTGTATCCAAGCAATCCATCTAGGGGGGAAATGCATACCTCTGAGTACTTCATACAGGAACGGCCATTGAATGCTATCAAATGCCTTCCGAAGATCCACTTTTATGGCCACTCTATCCATGCCCTTCCCCTGGTTAAGGTATCGGATCAGCTCATGAGCTAGAAGTATCCCATGTGAAATGCTACGACCCTTCACAAAAGCAGTTTGGTTCAGACTCACTAGCTTTGGAAGGATTAGTTGAAGTTGTGTGGCCATAATCTTTGTGATTAGTTTGTAGATAGTTCCACAAAGTGAGATCGGGCGAAAAGAGTCCATAGAGTCAGCATTAGGTGACTTAGGTACCAAACAAATAAAAGAATGGTTAAATTGCTTTAGCAAACGACCAGATTTGAAGAATTCTTGGACTGCCTTAATGACATCTGAGCTTACCACTTCCCAACAGTGTTGAAAGAAAAAGGCATTAAATCCATCTGGTCCAGGGCTGCTGTTAGCCTTCATCTGCTTGAGGTTTTGGTGAATTTCTGCTTCCGTTACCTCTCTCAAAAGCTGATGTGCTTCAGCTTCAGATAGTGTGGATTTGAAATCTAGTGGGCTACATGTAGAAGAAGAAGACTGGTTTAAAAGCCCCCTGTAGTAATCAACAACGTGGGCCTTGACCAAAACTGGGTCTTCAGTGACGTTCCCATTCGACAATGTGACTCTCCGAAGAGTGTTTTGTGCTTTCCTCCCTGCAAAAGAAGCATAGAAAAAAGCCGTATTTTTGTCACCCAGTGTAAGCCAATTCTGCCTAGACTTCTGCCTGATCATGGACTCTTCCTTAGACAAGAGGTCCTTGTATGCGACTCGTTCCAGTGATTCAAGGGCCATGATTTCTTTGTTAAGTGGATTAGTCTGCAACAATCTTTGAGCTTCCTCCAGAGCATTCCTCTGCCTAGAGAGACAGTGCCGAACAGGTCCAATAGCCTCTCTACACCAGTCCTTCAGGGCATGTTTTACCCTCTTGAGTTTGGTTGCAAGCCGAAACATAGCTGTGCCTGTCACTTCAAACTCCCACACAGATCGAATAATAGGCAGGAAAGTATCATATTGAGTCCAGACATTGAAAAACTTGAAAGGCTTGGGACCAGAGGCGAAAGGAGGGACCGACCTGAGCTCCAAAGCAGCATGATCCGAGAGGCCCTGAGGATGATAGACCACCAAGGACTCAGGGTGTAAAAGTAGCCAAGCATCATTGGCAAGGATGCGATCCAGCCTACCCATTATACGATTTTCTTGCCTGTTCGTCCAAGACAAAGTATTGCCAGAGCTTGAAATGTCCATTAATTTGCATGTGTCAATACAGTCATTGAATTTTTTTAGACGAGTGGATTGAAGCGGTCTTCCTCCAACTTTCTCATGTGTGTACCTTACTTCATTAAAGTCTCCTCCCACAGTCCAAGGCGCATTAATAGAGCTTGAGATTGTGATAAGCTGATTCCATAAGGAGAACCTCTCTGCAAAATCATTCGAAGCATATATAAATGTGTGAAAAGTAAGACGGCTAGCTTGAGTATTAAATGCTTGGCAATGGATGAACTGTGTTGAATCTTCAATCACCGTGACATTGGTGCTCTCAGACTTCCACAATAGCCATATTCGGCCTTCTCTGCCAAAAAAATGACTTATGGTGCTATGAGAAGTACCAAACAACCTTCGCTTTATTTTCTCTGCATTCAGGGGGTGAACCTTGGTTTCTAGAAGAGCAACCATTTGGAAACTATTGCGATTCAAAAAATTGCATATATCCTGTTGCTTCTCTTTTTGGTTAAGACCTCTAACATTCCATATGAGACAATCCATAGGAACAATGAAAGATAGAGAATTTATACCATGGTCAGCTTGGCAACTTGGCATTAGCATTACATAGGAATTATAAGGATGTCATAACTGGGAACATGCAATTTTTGGAATTTAAAAGTTTAATTTGACATTGTATTGTATGTAAACATGGGAGATGCTCCTCGGTTTATAAGCAATCATATAGCTTGAACACATTCCTCTCCCAGGACATGTATTGAATCCTACTCAAGAAACGTCCAAACACACATAATTTAGTTATTGAAAGATCTTTGTGTTTGTTTGAGATATTCGCTGAATATGATTATCTAAGCATAAATTTGATAACGAATTCATGCATCTTGTTCAATGAATCTGGAGGTTGTGTGATATTTTATATTTGGTATTTTCACTCAAGAGTAGAGTGAAATTCAAATTCTATTGTGCATATTACCTTCAGGTGGATGAGTATTTCTGGTTGTGAGTTGTGTGCACAAATAATCAACAAGTATGGATTTTTTTTAAAAATGGTGCATTGTAATTCCAGGATGCATAGACAGCCGGAGCATGTGATGAATTTCTTGCTAGCAGAAATGGGAACAAATGGATCCCTTGATGGCCAACAGCGATTAGTTGTCAAGGGAAGATTTGCTCCTAAGAATTTCGAGGGGATATTGCGACGATATATTAGTAAGTGTTTATCATTTCATTAAGTTGAATTTCTGATGTTCCACAATCTTTAGACTTCTCTCTTAATTATTTTAAAAAATTTATGTGTAGAAAATACAGTTGGAAATGGTTAAAACAATGTTCTTTGTCCTTCATTGTTGCAGATGAATATGTTGTATGCAGTGGCTGCAAGAGTGCTGATACTATTCTGACAAAGGAAAACCGTCTGTTCTTTCTTCGATGTGAACAGGTAAATTACTGATCATTTTTATATGTTTTGAATCAAAATTTCACAAACCTTTTACAGGACAATACTTTTAAGCCTTCAGCTATAATTAGGTATTTGAGGACAAAGGTAGAAATACTTGTGAATGATGTATCCTCTTTTACTCATTTAATTCACCTGATGCTACTCAGCCACTGTATCATCGTAAGCAGGTACTTAAATGTGAAAACAGGTACTTAAATGTGAAAACAGAACAAGTAACACATTTAATTCACCTAATGGAACAGTATATCATCTTAGGCAGAAACTTTACATGAAAACAGTTAAACAGAACAAATTATACAAGTTGAATAAATTCGAATTGTGACACGAATTTGGACTTGGTGATGATCTTCCTTTTACTCTTATGCAGTGCGGTAGCTCGAGGTCTGTCGCTCCAATAAAGGCTGGCTTTGTTGCTCGTGTGGGACGTCGCAAGGCCGGGACATGATCAATTTGTTTTTCCTTCATGTTTTTCACCACTTCATTTCACCCAATCTCCTCACATGGACTGCCATGGACACCGTACCCATAACAGTTTTGCTTTAAGCTGTTAGATGTTTCTTCACAATTTCTGGGCACCGATTTTGATATTATTCAAGTTAATCTGAAATTTTTTTTTTTTTTCAAAAGTCCATTATTGTTTATGTTGCATTTTGGAGATGATGCATGGAGGCCTGAGTCGTTATTGGTGGAGCTTTGTTTTAGACAGTCTCGGCCTCAGTTCTAATCTCATATATACCTTGTTAGTATCATATGTTTATATAAATGAGGCTTATATCTTGTTAGAATTTTTTTTTACATTTTTTATTAATGGATTCATACAATTCATTAGAGTACAAGATTCATTTTTTTATAAAAACATGTACTCATTAGATTAAATAAACCATTTTTTTATTAAAAGAAAAAAGTTTAAAACAGGACTAGAAATGATGTTGAAATAAAAGCTATATGTAAAATTTTTCTTATAACCACAATGCAATTCTAGCATATTGGGTTATAAGCTCAACCTAAATACATAGATAAAACCCAAATCCAATCCAACCTAATCATCAAATCCGACTACAAAAAATTGGGTTTGCTTTTTAAAATGAGATGATATCATTTTAAATAATTTGAACTTTCATTAAATATTATGGATCTAACTTGAACATTTAAATCTATAAAATTTATTGATTACCCCACTTTTAACTCAAACTCAACCCTAATTGAGTTGGGATTGAATCCAACTGTTAAACGTAACCGGCATAAAAATTGAAAACTGAGTTGGGAAGTTCAAGCTTCAACTTGCAAGACAGTTTCAAATTTCAAGCACACAATCATTGCAGAAGAAAGCAATTCTAATAAAAGATTAATTAATAATCCAAAGCATGTAACATCGACAAATTATGGGTAACATAATGAAACAAAGCTAGACGAGGCCCTCAGTATCTGAAACATGTATAAATGGTCCTCGCATTTGCAACATTAACATTGGAAAATGCATCAAGAAGTGGAGTAATGTTGGAGTAAAGTAGATGGCCTGACGTAGGTGAAGCCGTTGAAGTTGCTGTCGGCGGAGACGGGGCTGGAGATGGGGGAGTCCTGGAGGGGCATGTTTGTCCACCGCTCCTCGAAATTCGCGATGCAGAGCTGCCCTGCCACGTTCGGGCGGAAGCTTGGCTGGATCTCCCGGGCGTCAAGTTTCCTCCAGTTGATCGATTTGAACCACTTGTGGTTCTTTATCTCCTGACTCCCCCCGGGCCCGCTTCCGAGGCGCTTGTTTGCTTCTTTCTGCAACAGCTGCAAATAAAGAGAAAGGGAATTGGTTTTGTTTTCTAGTTTAAAAAAATGTTATATCTCATTATTCTTGCAATCACTTCAGCATATCTCAAATAATCAAACATGTATATAAGTAGACTCTATTAGAGATTTCATATACTGAATTAGGGAGATGTGATATCTGCAATGTCCTTTTAGTTTAGATCATATTTCTTGAAAGAGCTGAGTAACAAATTGCACCAGAAAAGAGAGAGAAGTACCGCTTTCAGGAAAGAATGCGCTTCACTGGAGAGATACGCAGGTAGTTTTATTTTATCCTTGATTATCTTCTGCTGAATCTTTGCTCGGTTGTCGACCACAAAAGGTGGCTGCAGCAATAACAATAATTAGATATTTGTATTCCATATTATCAACTACCTCATCATGAATTTGGAATTTGGGAATAATTCAACAAGGACAAAAAAAGGGCATCTTATTCGGTTTTCGGGTTAAGTTCAGAAAAATAAAAATGACTTATGACAAATCCATGGTCTCTCAATGATTTTATAACATCAAAAACATTACACGGACTTCTGAATTCAAGTTACAACAATATTTGAATTTAGGTAAAATCATTAAAAAAAACCATCTTAAAAGTCCAGCAGAGCAAAAGCCTAGACATGCATTTTTTTCTTCTTCTTGGTTTTAATTATGTTACACAAGTAAAATATGTATATCTATTTAATATTTAATTCATTACATACATGAATTACTGAATAAGACATGTATTCTTAATGAGACATAATTTAACCAATATTTAAACTTTATGCCCCTGTTTGGATTCGGTATAGCACCCTGGATAAATTTGAATATGTCAGAATAACTTTTTTTGGTCGTTTGGATGCTATGGATAACCTGGTGTAAAGACTGCTAGAATAAGTTGTAATAAACCTGCATAGGGATTCCACAGAAGAGCTGAAATTACTCTATGCTCGTCTATTCCTGCATTCCGGATATGTGGACCCCACGGGATGGGTTGAAATTTTTTCTCGAGAAGTACCACTGCTATGCATCCGTCCCATCCAAAATGAATTTTTTCAGAAGCCCGTGATCATCGACCAATTCTTCCTTCAATGGCTTCTTCAACATGGATCACCATCGTTTGGAAATCTATCTTCCATTATTTTTTTAGGATAATGTTACATCTAGCCCCATTTTTAGTCAAAATTCCAGTCTATATGTATTTCGAATTTTTCAAAAATAGTATATTTCATCTAATGAGGTACATGCTTTTATGAAGCATATACTCTAATGAATTGCATGGATGTATTTATAAAAAATATAAAAAAAATATTTCAAAGCATATGCCTTGTTAATATGAGCATATGCGTCGATAAAAATCTATCGACGCATATAGGGTTGGAATTGGGGCAGGAAATGGATCTGAGTGTAACAACGCCCATTTTTTTAACAATGGCAGTGTTAATGTAGACAGTAATTGGATAAGGCATGAATTTGGGTTTTCTACACGACATCTTAGTGATTTTTTAGTTGATTTTGATTTTATTGTAGAGATTGATAGTGCCCTTTTTAATGAACCCAAGTGTTGAGAACCCACCAATAACTTACAACCGAGAATTTTTGGCTCATGTGAGTCTTCCATAACTAGCAATAGTTAAGAAACACAAAAATAAACAAATTTAAAAAATAGATTAAATTTACATACAGGGGTAGTTTTGTCATTTTTAATTTAATAAATATCAATAATCAATTTATTCAAAACTAATTCTCACTTTATTCATCATCCATCCATCCAAACAACAAACAGTTTAAAACATAACAAAATAAAAAAATCTATTATTCCAATGTTATACCCATTTATACTGGAATAATTGTGATCCCTGGAATAACTGTTATTCCGTATCCAAACGGGGGCTAAAAGAAAATTACTCATTTAATACATTAAATTAATCAACAATTCAGAACATTAGGTAACAATATTCAACCATAACAAGTATATCGAACTTGAGGAGGGAATTCAATGCAGTTTAGTAGGATAGATTCACATCAGGATTTACAGAATGAAAGAGAGCTGCACAAACTAATATGACTAATGGTGAAATTAAAGGCCAACACCAAGAGCAAAAAGAAAATCTATGGCACAGCAAGAATGGAAGACAAGTTAAAAGAAAACCAACCTTGCCAGTAACCATTTCAAAAAGCAGAATGCCAACACTCCACCAATCAGCAGCCTTATCATGGCCCTTCCCAAGAACAATTTCTGGTGCCATATACTCCACTGTCCCACACATGGAGTTTGATCGGGTGTTCTCTTTGAATTGCTTTGCCAGACCAAAATCAGTCAGCATAACCTGTGGTTCAATAAATATATTTTGTTAGTCTTCATTAATTTTTTATATGAAGGAAAAAAGTGGAGTCCAGGATAGTACATGGCCATCAGCATCCAGAAGTATGTTCTCGGGTTTGAGGTCCCTGTGCATGATACCATTTGCATGGAGGTGGGAGACTGCAGAGACGATTTCTGCTGTGTATATGCGTGCGAGATCCTCCCTGAAGAAAATATGAATATTATATTATTTTTTTAATACAGTTGCTAATCCTCACGAATTCTAATGATAGCCCAACATATAGCTTGCCAAATATACCTGAACAAGCCTTGATGATGAAGCTGGAAAAACAGGTGTCCACCATTTACAAAATCCAAAACCAGATAGAGTCGATACTTAGTCTGCACGATGTAAATGTAGTTTTGAGCGACATGATTCACAATAGGCAAAAGCATACCAGTGTCTGACTACAGATGCATAATCCTAATTAGGAATAACACAATTACTCATATGAAGTGAATGATTCAAACGAAATAGATTTTGTGATATGAGAAGTGAAGCCACTGACAGAACAGCCACCTGAATATTTAGATGAATAAAAACAATGCTATGTCTAAAAAGAAATCAATGCTCATATATATTAGATTTATAAAGTTACCTGGAATGAATATCTCAGCTGCACGATAAATGGATGATCGATTTTTGTTAAGATATCCCTCTCGGCTTTCATATATTCAGCATGATTTTTCTCCATGAGCTTATCCTTTCTCATGACTTTCATTGCATATATTTCTGAAGTGCCTTTCTTCTTCACCTGGAACACCTTCCCGAATGCACCTTGCCCTACAAGCTTCATAACTTCAAAGTCCTCAAGCCCCACACCTCGTTTTTCAGTCGATTGGTCGGTGCAATTGAAAGACTTCCTTTCAGCATCAGCAATGGATGACTCTCCTTCCTCTTCAGCGTCAGACTCTATGAGTTTCAATGGGCTTTCTTTCTCATGCAAGGTGAGCTTGCTGAGCCGCAAAGGTTGACTGATGCAGGTTGAAGGCCCCACCAGAGAATGTGATCGGCGATTTAGCACTACTGGATCTTCGTAAACCTTCTCATTTGAATCCAAAGCAGGAATTGGACTCACCACATTAACTTCAATTGAAGCTTGAACTGGCGGACCAAATACCTCATTAAAATCGAACTCCTCTTCTATAGAAACAACATCAGGAGGGCCCATAGGAAGAAGCAGCCGTCCCAGGAAAGGTTTTTGAGCATGCAAACCAGATATTTGAGAAGAAACCATCTGTATAGTGTTGAATGTGAGTCAAGAAAAGTGAGTGTTTGACAGCTCTGAGCCACTGACTATGGCTGGATCCCTCCAGAAGCCTTCAATGTGCCAAGTGGCAGAACAGGATCCCTGACGATGGCCTTGAACAACTGGAAATTATCAAATGCAACAGGGCCTCCAAGGAACGTTGGGAGCAAGCACACCAAAATGCAGAAGTTGGTCTTGTTTCCCGAATTACAGGAAACAGTGGAAGATGCAGCAGTGCTTCTTGAATACATGAAGATCGGGTTGTCCACGTCTGCATTTGCAATATTAGAAAAACGGTCCGTCATAGATGAAAAAAATGTAATATATATTCAATACCACATAACTTTTAAAAGATCTGAATATCAAAAAAATCATATCATATCCTCCATACATTTTAAAGTGTCCACATACAGATGAATGTAATAGGTTAAAAGCATAAATCATCATAACTTTCATATATGCACCCATCATTATGAGATGCAGATTTTATATATTAAATGCATGGACTTTCATAACAGATTGCAATTCAAGAATTCAAGAAAATGTATCCAATGTGATATGTATGAAAACACATCGGACAGCATCACTGCAACTCTTACGAGCTAGAAAGATGATAACAAAGCTCTGCATTTGAGTGAGAGGCACCACCCCTTCGAGGATTTGTCAATTTCATAAATTAAGTGATCATCGCCATCTGATTAATTGAATTTCCAGCACATATAAAGGATATATCAAACTGACTAAGAACAAAATGATGTTGGAGAGACCAGCCTAAGGGTTTACATAAGGCATGGATTGTCATATCTTAAGAAAAATTGGGTAAAATAGCTCAATTTAGGATCCAAAGATATCTAGGATCCAAAGAGTATAGTACATGGCAATCTATAATCTTTTACATTCAAGATTCAGCATTGAATGATATTCTTCAAATTTGACAATATTCTATCTTCCAATGTTTAGATATATTCATAGAGGAATAATTAGAGCACACCCACAGCCTAAATCTTTCATATGAAAATCCTACAATTTACTTTTAATACGTTATCTTCTAATTTACAATCAAACAGATATGAAAATATAAATAACATTCATATTATCTAAAACACGCTTCTTCTTCTTCTTCTTCTTCTTCTTCTTCTTCTTCGTAGATTAAGATATTCTGCTGCTCAGAAAATTTTCAACGGATCAGATTTTACTCAAATCAAACGAAATACTGTATTTTTAGAATGCATTAATAAAAACTTTTAACTATTTCGAATCAGAGATCCACAAGGACTTCACAAGACAACCGATCTCGAAAGTCTTCCATACAAAAACCTAAATTTCACTCTTCACGGACCACCAAAAAAAAAAAACCTTGATTTCAGATCTGAAGAGAAGCGAGTCCGTCGAAATAACAACAAAAAAACAGATCAATAGAAGAAAAAAAATCACAGCGACGCCGCATTCGAAATTAGGGTTTGAAAAAGATGAAATCGTACCTCGTTTTGGGGGGTTTCGAAAAATTGCGTCGATGAGATTCGGTGAACCCCTCCTCTTTATGCCCTTGAAACACGTTTTAATCGACGAAGGCTTCCTAGAAAGGCCGGACACGTGGCGGAATCCAATTGGATTGACCGCCCGGTCAGGATAACAATACGCTTCTTTCGTAGTTGGGTTGGCGCCCGTTAGCACCTTCTAATCAATTGACGTTTTTGCCCTCCACATAATGGGTTACTTTAGGGAGGTCTGTATGATATTAAATAATAAACCGTAAAATAAATAAATAAATAGAAAATCAAAATTGATCATTGATTATATAAAAATAACAATAATCATATTTTATTCGCTGATAAATATGATTCTCTTAATTTTGACTTTAAAAATATACACAGTAATAATTTATTCATATTTTTTTTACAAAACCATCAAATTATATAAATAACATATTTAACAACAATAAAAAAAAGTAAAAGAAATGATTATTCAAACAATTTTAATTAAAACAATAGAATCCTTTGATCATTGATTTTTTAAAATATTATATTAGTATACTTTCAAACTTGAAAAAAATAACACGAAAAGCACAGAAAACATGACGATTGCTAGATTTAATTCTGAAAAAGATTACAAATGACTTGTTCATTCACCAGCAAAGAAAAAGAAAAAAAAGGTCAAAAAAATAAAAAAAGTGGCTCTTTTGTTGTCGAAGGGCTTAATCGGGATAACATTTTGAGTAAGTTTGAAAGTAAGGTCAATCCCGGACGCTACACACTCCATCTGAGCTGTCATCAGACTCGACACTCAACTGAAATAATTAAATAATAATATTCTTTCAATTCATTATTGAAACAAATAGTTATCCGATCTGACCTGACAAAGAAGGATACGATTACTTCATCCCCATCTCGAAGAGTAAATAAAACAACATAATTATTATTTTCATAATTTCATGCCGATAAACTTCGTTGACTTACTTTCGCAGATACATATCTTTTCAATGTCTGAAAAAATAATAATTCTTATCTTTTTCTTTTTTTTTTTATAAAAAATATATATTGTTATGTTTTAAATTAAATGGATCTTGTTTTTAATAAATGTATATATTTTATTGGATGTCTAACAAGATATATAAATATATAAGATTGCATTTAAAGTTATAATGATGACTGATTGACGGTGTATAACTACACCCATAAGAAACAATATATTGCATCTATATAATTATTCTCAAATATTTATTGTTTGTTTAACCATGGATAAACTATAAAAGATGAATAAAATGTGGATAAAAATTTATAAAATGTAAAAAATAACGTATAGGTTCCCCTAATTTATACAATATGATGACAAGTGATTTGACATATGAACATCTTATATCATGAATTGATAGAATAACATAATTTTAGAGAGACTTAAAATATGAATACATTATTCATGTTTAATATGCCATAACTACATTCACTTATTTCTCGCAAACAAACGTGTTTTCAGAGTTTATCAACTCCCATTCCACCATATTCCACATCCTTTGTTCTATCCACTGTTCAGATGTGTGGTATGTATGGAAGTGTGTACGATTCAGTTCAAAGACTGAACCGCACAAGGTTAGATAGTTCAATATGCAGTCCAGATCTGCATATGCGGTTTGTATGCGGTGGATATGCAGCCGTTTTTGTGGCCCAACAATTTTGTTTTTTTTTTCTCATATGATTTAAATTTTTTGGGGTGTCCTTATATTATTGAATGATAGTATTTTGATGGTTTTATTTCTCTTGGATGTTAGGGTTGTTTTGGAAGCTTTACGGCTTATGAAGTTTTGGCTTTCTATTATTTTGTTCCTTACTTTTTATTTTTTTAAACATTTGGGATATGTTCATTTCCCTTTCCACTATCAAATATACATTTGATCAAAGATCTAGATTTATAGTTTAAGAAAATTTATAGTTTTGTATCTAAAAAACTAATATCAACTTAGTTTTAGCATTCAAATATTTTCTCTAGTTTATTATCAAAGTTTTTTTTATTATGTTAATAAATATATGTGTTCATCTTATTATCTATTGTTTGAAAATAATTGTATTTTTTTTAAAATAAAAATATAATACTATATATACTCTCGCATACCACATGTACCAATACAATACTCTAATCGCATGCAAAGTATTTCTAAACATTGGTTCTATCTAACGCAGGGGGGGGGGGGTGTTGGTGTTTAAAAATAACTCCAGCATGGATAACCCCACCAACTCTCCCCATCCCATATGCATCACCCCTCACTTGGCGAGGTGGTTGAGATGCACCCTCCCATCTTGGGAGGTTGTGGGTTCGAACCCGACTAACTCTCTTGTGGGTGTACTAGCCCTCCTGGGGCTTGGTTTGTGGGCCTTGAGCCCCATTGTTATATCCGCCCCTTGTGGGCATTTCTATCAAAAAAAAAAAAAAAAGTCCCCATCACAGATAAAACTCACTGCCCCAATTTTATATGCAAAATCTATCAACATCAAATCCCAGTATCCCACCACCTTTCGCCCCTGTTTGGATACAGAATATGATTTATTTTTGGGTATTTATTTATCCGAGTATAAGTGAGTATAAATAAGGATAAAATGATTTTGTGTTTGGTTGTGTTTTAAATTATTTTCGTTGGGAATCGTAAGAATAAATGTTTTGTTGTTTGGGTAAAATGTGAATAAAGTATGGATAAGAATTTATAAAAGGTAAAAAAGTAATGATAGTTGATTTGACAAGTGATTTATAAGAGGTTGTGACAGTTGATTTGACAGTGGATCCACTTATTCTTTGGGTGGAATAACCTAGGATAATTTTTATTTTAAGGGTTGATTGGAATCCATATACCACTTTATACCAGTTTATTCTAGCACACTTTATCCGAGGTTATCTGGGCTTTCAAAACGGGGCTCAAATTTTATCCGGAGTTATTCGGGGCTTATCCGGTATCCAAACGGGGGCTTCATGTTCTCATATGCTCTCTCTCTCTCTCTCTCTCTCTCTCTCATCTCTTCTCCCCTTTCTCAGTCATCAGTGGAAGGAAGTGGGCGCAGGGAGGGAGAAATGGGGCGTGTGGGGTTGGGTTTGTTCTTGTTTTGATATGGGTGACATGATTGGGTTTTCTTATGATATTGATTAGTGTGGAGGGTTTGGATAGTATCGATACTGCAAAATTACCTTTGTTCGTAGTTTGTTTCGTATGGATAAACCTGATAGCTATGCATGGATAAACTATGATAAGATTTGATAGCAATTCTGAAGAAATGTGAAAATTGTTTATCAAGACTGTGGAGGTAAAAATCTGCACCATGACACGTGTCATGCTAGGACGGATATCAGCCGTCATAATTGGCCAAATTTGGTTTCAAATCCCTTAGGTCATGATGACATTCTAGGATGCGCTGGCCCGAGTAGATCCAGGGTCTAGTCGGACAGCCAGACACCTCGTAGGCGAATGTCATTTCGAGCAGTTTAAAGCACGACCAGATTAGAGATTTGATTGGTTGACCTTACTCTTCGCGAATGAACAGTTTAAGGCACAACCAGACTAGAGGTTTGATTGGTCGACCTTACTCCTCATGAACATGCTTGAAGACGTAACGTACGAACGAGCATAACAAGGAACCCCGAGCAGGTTGAATAAATGGTCAGAAGACCACTAACGCCTGTTACTACCAAGTTGGCAATTAAGACCCACTACCTATGAAACGTGGGTAATCAAGGGGCCCGACGTGGAACCTAAACATGCGGAACGTTTTCCTGAAAAAAAAACCCACTAAACACTAAGTGGCAAGGCAATTACAAGGGTAAGTGAGGAAGCTACATGTGGCTTGATTCCCAAGGGGTACGTAGGCAACCTATAAAGAGGTCGCGCGACATCAGTATAAGGGCACAGTAAAAAATTCAGATAGTTCAAGTTCTTTTTTTTTCACCTAACAAATCCTTCAAAGTTCTATTCCCAAAAAGATACAAATTTAACTGAAGGGGGAAATTATCCACCTCAAGTACTTATCTATGTTAGGGAATAAAAATACATTTCTTTGTCATTTTAAAAAAGTTATCTCAGAGTCTCACACACACTTTCTAAAAATTAAAAACTGCTACATCTATTAAACCACACATCTCTCACACTTATTCAAGGGCGTAACTTTCATTTAAAAAGCCATAAACTTTTATTCATCATCTATTCACAATTTATCATCACTTTATTGAAGGTGAAAAAAAAATCACTTTTACATTTTCTAATGAAAATATTAGAAAATATAACTAAACATAACTTTACTTATTTTATATGAATTGTTATCTATCACAGTATAATTATCATGACTGAATAACCCTTTGTGGCTTCCCAACGGGAAGTTTAAGGATTTGATTAGTGTTTTTTATCAAAAAAAAAAAAAATCAATTAGTTATTTTTTTTTGTTACTTTCAAGATTTTTTTATATTTTGGGTACGTCCCAATGTGCCATTAGTCTTCCTTTTATCTCAACCGTCCACTCAATGAATCCACTCTTAAATCCTAGCCCATGAACGGACACGATTAACTCTCCCCTTGTCACAATCGGAAGATCGAGTTTTCGAGTCCCTCCCCTCCCAAAACTCTCCCGCAAAAGCTCAAAAAGCTTCGCCGCCATTTCCAAAATCGAAATTCTCGTTTTTGATCTTCTAAAAAATTAGGGTTTCTCAATATTTTCGTTATTATGTGCGATTGTCTTCGATTATCTACTCACCCACCTCTCTCGTCGAGGTCCGACCTTTCCCCCCACAGACGCTTCATCTCCGGTTCCCAAAACTAGGGTTTCTTAAATCAACCGATTTCGGCACCTTGAGACGTAAAAAAGGTTCGAAATGCGTGTCGGAGGGCTCGGCTGATTTCGAACCGGAGAAGCGGAAACCGAGGCCGTTCGATGAAAACCAAAGTGAGGATGAAAAGACAGACGTTGAGATCGAACTCGGCGTGTCTTCGTCTCCGGTCGATGATTTCCTGGAGTTGAAGAGGGAGCTGGAGAGTTTTGGGAGCTTGGAAGGCGGTGAGGATGTGCTGGTTGGGGCGGCGAAGGCGGGGAGGGCCGTTGATGAGTTGGGGGCGGGGGAGGTCGGGAGGAGGAGGAAGAGACGGCAGGTGATGAGGAGATCGAGCTTGGTCGCGAAGCAGGTGATCAGTGTTCGGTCTGCCTGTAGCCTGGGTTTCGTCTCTCAGCTTTGGGTCGATGCGAATTCGGTAAAGATTCGATCTTTTTATTGTTCTTTATATGATGCAATAAATTTTTTGTATATTCAATTGGGATTCGGATCCAATTCGGTGTTTTGTGCAAAGAAGTGATTGCTTATGGTTGTGATGGTTAGTCTCCTTTGATTGTATCCCCTCAGTGGATGGTGGTTGTGGTGGAAGTGAGACAGAGCTTGCTGTCAGGAGAAATGGAGAGATTTCTTTTGGAAGATGTAAGTCAGGTGAGTGGACACGCCAAATGATAACTTATAGTAGATGGTTATCTTTGAATTTCATATGCGCTTTGACTGTGTAAATTTGCTACATATGCATTTTTTGCTCTTTCTCAAAAAGATTATAAGTTTATGAAGTTATGGATCGTTGATACAGAGATATGGGTTATGGCAAAGTAGCTCTCATTTTAGAACCCATGTAGCGGGATGTTAGGTTAGGTTAGACTCGCGCCTCCGCTTGCTATAGGATTGACAAATTGAGAAATTGTTTTGGATTTTAATTGGTAGTCTAAAGAAGTTCCTTCACTTCATGAACTATATTGTACCCACTGCTCTAAATCATTTTAGAGTAGCAATCAATTATTTGCTAATTCTATCTGTTATCCTGAGTTGACAAGGTCGACT
Source organism: Acorus calamus (assembly GCA_030737845.1). NCBI lineage: Eukaryota > Viridiplantae > Streptophyta > Magnoliopsida > Acorales > Acoraceae > Acorus > Acorus calamus. Next base: position 21,541,436 of record CM060864.1, on the reverse strand, counting down.
ACCCACCAACCAGATGTTACTAGAATACTTTTAAGTTCATGGAAGCTTGATGTTAAGTTGAGAATCAATCACAAAAGATTGTGTCAAGTGGATGAGGAATTTACTTTGGCTTTAGGAGCGCTCCTTGGTTGACTTCATTAGACGGGACAGCACTTGATGTTTTTGTTAGTGTCGGTGCAAGAAAAGAGCCCTGATTGTTCGGAGATGCCACGCTTTGCATTCATGTGCATTAGCTGCTAATATAAACCTAGGTTTTTGTCACTGTGAATTAATGTATCTAATTTTGGTTAGTAATGTAGGAGAATGTTTATGCTTGATATATCTTTACTTGTAAGTTCCTGCATCCAGTTGTCCCTTTGGAACTTTTCATCCCTGTTAACCCGTTTGTTATCGACAGGTAGGGGATGTTGTCCTCGTCCCGGATGAGGATGTTATGGATAATGAGCTTAAGCTGGTTGGCTTAGATACTTTGGTATGATATATCTTGCTTGTTGGTTGCTATCTTGGTCATAGTTTGCAACCTTGCTATTTGAATTTCTTTTATAAATTTATTAAATTGTGAATTTGTTATAATGAAATTATGATGAAGATCATGTTCTTAACAAAGTAATAGTTAAATCTTGTTTGTTAGGAAGGATATGATGTTGTAACGTCAAGCCGGCGAAATGTTGGGAAAGTAAGTTCAAGATGTGAATATATTACTTCATATGTGCATATGGATGTGTAAGTCTTGACCTGTTATTTAAATCTCATTCCATTTCTCTCAGGTTCGAGGCTACAACTTTAATATTAATACAGGAGCTGTGGAATCACTGGAGCTTGACTCATTTGGATCCTCCCTCATTCCAACAAGCTTGGTAGAAAAATTTATTCTATGTTTTTGTTCTATGTTCAGAGAATTCTGCACTGGTTTTGACATTAGTCAGTTGATCATCCTTTATATTCAGGTGAGCACCTACTGCTTGTTTGTTGAAGATGTGCTCGAAGTAGTGGCAGACACAGTTATAGTACATGAAGGTGCCTCCTCTCGGGTACAGAGAATATCAAAGGTGAGCGTGGGGCATTTGTGTTGCGATAAGTTTATTTGTATTATCCATTTGGGGCATCAGGCATGCTAAATCCTGACTTTTACACAAGGCCAATGTTTATTTCTTTAGTTAAGCGCCTTATTACAATTTTCACCATTGAATAATGTCGGTAGGCACTTCGCTGAAGTTTATTATTGATAGCAACTGAATGGTCTCTATTTATTCTGCTCATGCCACTTGCATTCAGGTGGTCCTAACATTTTGTGAAAAGCATATATTAAAGTTATCTAAAATTCAGTCTATATTAGAGATCATGTTCCTGCACAGCAGCATATTTATTCAATATCATTATCAAATCTATGTTCCTCCAGGAGGAGAAGCAACTCGTATCAACCTGTTCACATTTGTAGAGGTAGAGTAGACAAGGAGGTTTGTCTGAATTGCAAAATTTGCAGGACCATTCTATTCTTCATTGATTATTAGTGTGTTTCATCTCTTACCCGTCAACTGGCTTTAGCTATGAAACATCAAGCTGATGATCTAAAAAATTAGTGAGGCCACCTCAATGTCTGAAATACTAAATATAGGCAACCCCATAGGATGAGCTTTTTGTATGTCTTAGTTTGTTACATACCTAAAATTGCTATCTATGGCTCTTTCAACTTGCTGGAGTCCATATCATAGAAGATACTTATCCATTGAATTGTTATTCCATCTAAATGACTATTCAATTTATACTTTCATAACTGGTTGCTTATATTATTCTTTCTTTTTGGTTAACCAGGGTTTCTGGGATGCTCAAAAGGCAGAAACACCACAAGATAGATTCACTGGGTATCCCGAATACACAAACCGGGGGGAACGTTCCATTCGTGGTAGGAATAACCGGAGTTCGCGGAACCAAAGATCCCCATTGAGAAGAAGAGATTTTGAAGATGAAGATGACTGGGATCTTCCCATGGATTATTAATCCAACTTCGCAATATGTTCTTCAAATTTTTTTTTTTTTTTGTCAGTGTAGCATCTTCTTTTGCTTCTAAATCTTCACAAATTTTGTACACATGTAGCAAAGATGATCTGTTCAACTGTTTTTGTCCATAAAAGAAATGGTTATGTATAGCGAGCTCTTTGGGGACTAAAAACCTGTTTGGACGTATGGATGGCAACGAGGTGGGTTGGGGTGGGTTTTGTGAATCCCAAACCCAAACCAGCCCATAAAACCCTATATCAAATCTGTCCTAAACCCTTGACGGGGTTTAGCTTTTTTATTTCAAACCCATCCCATTTAGGTCGGTCAGGTTGGGTCAAGATAGGTTTAAAAAAAAATATTAAAAAACATATTTTTATATAATAAATGTTTATTAGAATAAATCTTATAAAATAATCAGTGCTGCTATTTAGGCACTAGAAATTAAATCTCATTTGTGAGCCCCAATAGGTGATATTCTCTTATTGATTTCCTATTTGATTTTTTATAATTATCAAAACGACAATGACAAGACTACCATTCTTATAATTTTAAAAATAAATTCTAACTAATATTCAAATTAAACTTCATAACTGAATCCCACAAAATGTGACACTATTAAATCTTCTCCCTAACCTAACATATTTATAAAAACTTTGAATTTCAGATTTCTTTCCGTAAAAATAGAATTAGAATTCAAATTTAAATACATGTGTATTTAGATTTGAATTAAAAAACACCTTCAAAAAAATGGGTTGGAATTCAAATTCAGATATAGATGTATTTGGATTTGAATGAATAAATACCTTCAAAGAATGAGCTGGGATTCAAATTCAGATACAGGTGTATCTGGATTTGAATTAATAAATACCTTCAAAAAATGATCTGGGATTCAAATTCAGATACATGTGTATCTAGATTTGAATTAACAAATACCTTCAAAAAAATGGGTTGGAATTCAAATGCAGATACAAGTGTATCTCGATTTGAATTAACAAATACCTTCAATATGCATAATTATACACATAAATAACAATATAAACGATTATACAAATCATATCTAAACACAAAAGTCCCAATTTAATACCGACAATTCCCTTGCGAGCTTCTGACAGGGGCTTCCATGGTTGCTCTCTGCCCTTCCCTCTCTGAGTCCCATTCCCTTCTCCGAGTCAACTTGCTCTCTGCCCAATAATCATTATTGTTGTTCTCTTATGTAAATCGATTGGACGGTGAGAATGAAAAGAATGCCCAACCGATCAATAAAGGTTCCACGGACAGCACCTGCACAAATGGGTCCATCAAACATAGACAGAGATTTTTCATGTAGTTGTCTATCCCTCCAAATTTTTGAAAACGATGGCATTGATATTGAGATTCAATACTGATAGACCCAATGAGTTGTTTATCAAAAAAAAAAATACTGATTGCCCTGACTAAGAGGGGGTAGATTAGTAAAAGTATGATAAAGGTCATTTAAATAAATATGTGCTAAAATTCGATCTCCATGATAATATCTGGTAGGTCATTTTCACGAGAATATTATGAGGTCCAATATGGTAAACAATGGCTTTAATTTGAATTTAATTGCTTTTAAAAAAAAAAGAACAAACCAAATTGTAACCACCTCGTAAATTAAGGGATTGGTTATGATATAAAAAATACAAATGATATGAAAGGGGTAAATTGAAGATTTCAATCTTGTCACCTCATAGGGCTTGAGATGGGGGTCTATCAATTGGGGCCCAAAAATCATTATTGTAAAATAATATATAAAATAAGAAATATAAAGTTTCAATTTCCATAACAAGTGACAATTTTTTTTGGAATAGCAAACGACAACTCGGTGTATGTTTATATGGTTTCAAATTTCAATTAGCATTTGAATTCATTCGTCCTTATTTTTTTGATATTTTTTTTGGAACACTAAATGAAAAATATAAATTATGTAATTATTATAATAAATATATAATTTTAATTTTAATTTTAATTACAACTAGGGTGGGTTTTGCTAAGTAAATCAATTTTCCATCCCAAACCCACCGGGTCGTCCCAATCGGGTTGAGTCGAGTACCCTATTAAGATAGTCTCATTGTCATCTCTGTTCGGACGCAGCCCATGGGCCCAAAAATCATTATTATAAAATAATATATAAAATAAGAAATATAAATTTTCAATTTCCATAACAAGTGACAATTTTTTTTGGAATACCAAACGACAACTCGGTGTATGTTTATATGGTTTCAAATTTCAATTAGCATTTGAATTCATTCGTCCTTATTTTTTTGATATTTTTTTTGGAACACTAAATGAAAAATATAAATTATGTAATTATTATAATAAATATATAATTTTAATTTTAATTACAACTAGGGTGGATTTTGCTAAGTAAATCAATTTTCCATCCCAAATCCACCGGGTCGTCCCAATTGGGTTGGGTCTAGTACTCTATTGGGATAGTCTCATTGTCATCTCTATTTGGACAGCCCATGGGCCCATATTAAATAAAAAAAAATGTTATATAATGGCCCATGCAGGTCTCGAACCTGCGACCTTCGCGTTATTAGCACGACGCTCTAACCAACTGAGCTAATAGGCCAGCTGTGCAAAGTTTCATACTTTCTCTTACATATTCCTTTTCACATTTGTAAATGTAATATAATCTTTTACATTAAAAACCCATGTTATTTATTTAATAACAAAAAAAATATTTTGTTAGCAAGATGAGACTATTTGTAGTTACATTGGAGAATTGTGTAATATTAATGTCCTCCGTATGATAATCATAGGGAATCTCTCCAACAAAAATCTCTCACATTAGTGAGAAAAAAAAAATCAATCTTATAAAAATGTCATCATTTGTTAGTTATTTACAAGAAAACTAGTGCATTTACATTTAAATTTAAATTTACATTTCTTGAGAACTCAGAGGAGTTCTAAACAAATCCAAACAACAATATAACACATAGAATGTCAACAAAAAGTAAGCTTAGAACTTGGGCATTGAAAAAGGATTGTTTGGAGAAACAAAATAGTTTAAAATTTTATTGGTATTCAATGAAGACTATTTAAATGCCAGACATTCTATACTTCAACACCTGATTCAAAGTGTTTCATTAAGAACCATTGTGTATGTAGAACTGCAGAAACCAAAGATACTCAACCCAGTGTTACATGTCACAGCTATTCAGGGGGCGCCAACTACATTGCCATGTTTAAGCTCCATGGCCTTGACGAGCATATCGGCGAGCCGCCCTGGGGCCGAGAAGAAGGGGCTGTGCTCGCTCTCGATGCAGAACACCTCCCTCGGCGGCCACCTCCTCAGCATCGCCTCTTGTTGCGCCTGTTTCAGCACGCGATCCTGCTCTGTCTTTATGTACACTCGCATTACACGATCAATGCCCGGTCCTTCTCCCTCGAATTTCGCGTTGCCTATGGCATAAGCAGGCCCTGGGCGCACAAGCATGGAGGCGAGTGTGGAATCCTGTGATCATCGTCGAGTCAGGAAATTTGATATTAACCTTTTGCCCCCGTTTGGAACGGAGATAAGATTTATTATAGGATAAACATTTATCCGAGCATAAATAAGGATAAAGTGATTTTGTGTTTAGTTGTGCTTTGAATTATTCTCGTTGGTAAACGTAAAAATAAATGTTTTGTTGTTTAGGTAAAATGTGAATAAAGTATAAATAAAGATTTATAAAAGGTAAAAAAATAATGATGGTTGATTTGACATGTGATTTATAAGAGGTGATGAAAGTTGATTTGACAGTGAGTCCACGTATCTTTTGAGTGAAATAATTGAAGATAACTTTATTTCTAGAAATTAATTGGAATCCATATACTACTTTATCAGGGTTTATTCTGGCATACTTTATCTGGAGTTATTCGGGGTAAACAAACATCCTAAAAAATTTATCCGGGGTTATCCGGGGGTTATACCAAAAACAAATGGGGGCTTAAGCCTTGTTTGATTTGTATCATTATTATGAATGTATCTATTTTATATGTAATTATTTAATAAAAAATTTGAGTTCCATCTTATTGTTTAGTTCATAGGTAGAGTATTGCTACTAACATTCTTTTACATATATTTGCACTACAATCTTTAGCTTAATTGTAAAAAAATTAAAAATATACCAACAAAACTAGTGTACTTCAATTATTAACAAAAGCAGGCATGCCTTGAGAATTGATTTTTTTTATTGGGTCTTGGCCGAATTTTTAAAGTGAGGTCTCATATATATTCAAAAAAATCTAACTTAGTTTAATTTTATACATTCTATTTTAAGTTATAATAATATTATAAAATATATTTCAAAGCCTAAAAGCAACAAAAAAATGTAAATTTTAATAGAAAGAAAAAGTTATAAAATCATAAAAATACCTATAAGGGTTTGAACACCTTAAACAACATGTGGGAGAGGGATATAGATAGAGGGAAATATTGTTATTATGGTTACAGAAATTTAAGGAAGGAAGAATTTTTTGAGGATTAATTTTGAAAAAAAATTGTGTCGAAGAGAAACTAATTGATAAGAAAAAATGACACATCTTAGTCATTCATTTATTTTATTCCATCAATCATGTGGTTATTGGGGCTCTCCCTGAGTGTGGACCCTAGCAATTGCTTAGGTCATCTTTGTCGCTCTAAACATTAAACACAAAATAAGAAGAATTTCTAGGAATTAGTTGCATGGTACACAATGACTAAAATATTATGGCCCAAGACATATTAATAATATGTAAAAAATAAAACATATTCCCTAAAACTTAGAAGAAGATTGATAACATATTATAATATTGTACTTATTTAATATATATATTAACCCAAATTAACTAATTTTTTTACAAGGCACATGTAGTGTGGTTTTTTTTAATCATGCTAATTTTTTGAGACATAATTACCATTAATTAAAAAATCAGTAAAGATGTTAGACTGATTAGTTTGATAATGTGCTTATGGTTTGTTTGTACCTTCATTGGGCTCAAGTGGTAGAGGATCTCCCTTTGGAATTCCTTCCGAATAATCCCGCTTGTTGGTGGCTTATCTTTTCCTAAACCATATCCAAACTCATAAACATCCCCGAATTCTGATAAATCTGGAATACCCTGTTCAACATAATATGAATTATATAATGAAGCGAAAAATAATCTCATAAGTGGTCTATAATTATTATTATTTTTCCAAATTTATGTCATATTGTATATAAATTTTTTATATTAATATTAATTGTTCAAGTTTGTGTTATATCTCGGTGAAATAAAATAGATTGGGAGACCAAAATTTCCCCCCTATTCTAGCTCAAACATATGACTTCTATTCTTTTAACACAATTCAAATATGTTCTTCTATGCCCTGTTTTGGCTAAAGGAATATGAAAGAATAAGTCTAAAATTTTTCTTTGTTTGCAAAGAATATGTAAGTATAACTGTACCAGAATAAATTACAATTTTGATATTGTTATATCAGGTTTCACATGAAATTATGTTATTCCACCCAATTTATCACCTATTATAAATTAGGGACTACACGTTAAATCATTTTTTAACATTTATAAATTATCCATATCTTATTCACATTTTATCCAAATTTATGCATGATAAGCCAAATAATAAAAACTTCATTATTACATTTCTCAACTAGAATAACTATAACATAATTAAATAAAAAATGATTTATTCCTCTTCTAACTAGAATAATTATCTATCCTCGAATAATTAATGTCGCTAACCAAATAGGTTAGCTTTACATGCATGCATTATAAATATTTTTCATAAGAAAAATGTCAAGGACATTCATGTAGACATCCCCAAAGATTTAGAAATACTAAAAATTGTCAAATAAGAGATATACTTTGATGAAAAATTGAATTAAATTAAGTCATTTGAATAAATATAATAAAATTATCGAGGTGCCTAAGGAGGTACATAATGAGATATATATATAATATGTTAAAAAGCTAACGAGGTATATAGAACTGTACGTGTCGTTCATAAAAAAAAATGATGAGAGAGTATATATGTACATCTTTGCGGTCTTCGTCAGTGAGGAACCCTGATCGTAACATTGTCGCGGCGACGTAGACGGCGACGGCGATCCTCTCACCAATTTCATAAATTGCGTGTGTGACACTCAGTCCTCCTGCACTGTGCCCAACTAGGATTATCTGAAGAAACAGGCTCCAAATAATTTATATTATAAATGTTAGTCACCACAAATAATTCATAGTTTCATATGTTAATAATTGAAATAATATAGAAACAAAATTATTTTTTTGGAAAAATATATATAACTCCCTGCAAAGTTGCATATATCCACATTAGTCCCACTGTTTTTACGAAATCCAAATAACTCCCTACAAAGTTATTGTAAATCCATAAAACCCCCTAAATTAAAATTCAATTAACAGAATTAGAATATTCCAGATATATTCTGTCTAGTTAATCTCAGATTAATAACAGATATGCAAATATACCCCTGAAAATAATTTAAATTCCATATGTCTCTGCAAATTACAATTTTGACTCTCCTTATCATTGCAATTTAACCGTTGCTACAATGGAGGAACTTCCATTTGTGTTAAAATTAAAGGGTTTGATCAATTGTGGTTAAATCTAACCAATCATTGGGTTATCTAAACTAACAGAAGGACCATAATGGATTTACATTAACTTTGGAGGGAGTTATTTGGAATTCATAAAAACACGAGGACTAATATAGATATAGGCAACTTTATGAATGGAAAAAAAAACTTACATGGAGTTATGCATTTTTCCCTTTTTTTGTAATATAAAAGCATAACAAAACTTACAAATGAACAAAAAAAAGCTTACAATCTAACTAGTATAGTACATGTTAATCATATATGAGAATGCTTCAAAATTAAAACAAAAACAAATTAATGGCCAGAGTTACATATAATGTAGTAGATAATTGAATGGAAAAAAAAAACAAACAAACAAACAGAAGGTAATACTAATATAAAAAATTATGGTTCGAAAAAATTAATCCAACAAGTACTACTGCATGTGAATCAAATATAATGAAAAATTAATTACTTGTTCGTTTTTGGGGATGGTCGAGATGAGTTCGATGAGAGGTCTGTTGTATTCTTTGAAAGAGAGGATCGAATCGGCGTCGGAGCGATCAATTCCGGCGCCAAGAAGATCAACACAGGACACTTTGTAGCCTGAAGCCTCCAACAAACACCTGATCATGTACCAACACCATGCACCATGTCCAAGACCATGCACAAGAACAAAGTGTGGGCTCTCCATTTCACCCATTTTTTTCTTTAGTTTCTTCTCTCTATTAGTTGTTTGAAGAAAGAAAAAAAAAGAAGACGAAGAGGTTGTTGTTGAATGGTTTGGCTTGAAATATATATAACATGTGATTCTTATATGGCAATTGAAGATGCCTTTTGTTCTGTTTTGTTTTTTGGGGGTTTGATTTTTTTCTATTCCTTCCTATGGTTGTTGAAAGTGATATATATATTTGATATTTAATTAGGAAGAGTTTTATGAAGAGTGGGAACCATTGGAAAGGGTGTTTTTTTGTTGGGGAATGATTGGAAGAAGAATATGCACAATCTTTTGTTTGTGGTACATATGTGGTTGTAATAAAGAATTTTGTTAATTTTTTTTTTAAATGAGGAATCAAGGTGATTATTATTATTTTTTCAAAAACTAACATTTCTGATAAGAAGGAAGAATTAATTTGATGATACAAGTTGTTGTGGACCAGAAAATAATAAGTCCTCATTAGTGATATGATGACTATTAGCTTCATCAATAGTCTAAAATCTATTTAGGTAATCAAATTTTGGGTCACTACATCAGCTTTTTTTTCAGTGTAATTTAGAACTAAAATAATAGAAACTTGATTTGTGATTATCAATTTTAAATCCTTTTGAAATGGGAAAAAGAAATTTCACGTTGTTAAATTTAAAAATCTTCCCAACCAAGAAAAGAAAACCATTAACATTATAAAAAAAAAACGTCTCAAAAATAGGGGGAAAAATCCCCACATGTTTGATTATCTCATCCTCATGGATTAAAATTTGGGTATTATTAAAATTTTAATGTTTTGTCTATTATAATCTTTAATTACATGTGTTTGCATGTAAACATTGAAGGACGGCCGACAGTATCCATGACTTCGTGAATGGAAATGCATTAAAATTATGTGTGCATGTTGGTTGTCAGATATTATTTTAATATAAAATATTTGAGAGGCTTGTTCAGCTTGTTTAGGCACATATACCTAAACTTGTTGTAATGTAAGATAATGTATTATAAAATTCTAATGCATACGTATTACAAGAAGACTTCCTTGATTAATAATATATAAATCTAAATTGCTTTTGATTACTAAATATAACACAAGATGATTTCCTCATATATAATACTGTCACTGAATTTTATTGGGATGCAATTTAACCAATGATCAATTTCAAATAATTTACACATATATAATCCCAGTAAAAAATGCAAAAAATTATATATCTCTAACAAAATCTTGAATTTAAAATAGAATTTTTTTTGTTTGAAAGACATCAAATTTGGATGTACATATTTCATGCATATACATGTAGTTTAACATAGCATGTGGATAATGAAGCAAAGACAAAAAAATTCATGAGACAAGGGAAGCAACAAATGCTGACACAACAGTTTCCATGAAAATGTGTGCCATGGATGCCTTCCATGCTTCCAAATACTACAGCCAAGACCAACACTGCTGAACCTATACAAGTTACAAAACCATACATATAGAAAAAAGCGAATAGGTGCATTAAGTTCCAACTTCCATCCATGCTGTGGGTGAAGTCATGTACATATATGGTTGTAATATTTTATCAATGTAGTCAAGTCAACACACCCCAATCTCAAAACGAAAATTAAGACATGCAAATCCCATTAATTTTTTTATTATCACCTATTTGAACTTCAGAAAGTTAATTTTTTCATTTTTATAATATATTCCTCTATGCTGATCAGAGTCTTCATCATCGAACCAATTGGGGAACTATGAAGAGAGATCTTGATCTGTTCATTAGCTTGGGTAGAATCGGATATTGTCTGTTTTGAAAGTTTTTGAAATGGAAACGATCAAAACTTACTAAAAAAAAAGAAAAGAATGGCGAGCATAGTAATTCAGAGCTTTTCAAAATATTTGAGAAAGTATTCTTGTACCTATTAGTATATATAACATATATACTTTTGTTATTTAGGAATGTATACATACCATGTGTGGAACATACACTTGCCTAACTTTAATTATGACTGGGTTTGTGTGTGCTGTTTGATTGTGTCAGCTCAACTTGTTTGATTGTTGGAGGTTTGTGTGTGCTGTTTTCCTGTTGGAAGCAAAAGCAGGCTCAGAATGGGAAAGAGACACGTGGTCGGGTATGGATTTATTTCAGAGAGTTCTGACAAGGTAGATACAGTATCAATTGGCTTTGGCCCGGAATGAAGAAAAATAATTTTTTTGGTAGTAGAATGAAATAAAATAAATTGGGCTTGATTAACATAATTGGTTTTATTTTCGGTTTGACAATTAATTTTTTTTCCTCTTTTCCTTGTTGACTTGGACAAGAGATTAATTCCATGCATTTCCTGGGATTGAAAATTTCCTTGAGATTCTTCATTATAATTGGAAGAAAATAATTAGGGTTCATGAACCCTCAATGACTATTGACCGCAAGGTCCATCACTCTTATATATAAAAAAAAAGCTTCAATGACTAGCTAGAAATCATTATTTATTTTTTTATATAGAAAAATATAGTCATTATTTATTAAATCAGTAAAACATAACCCTCACTGATTAGCTAGAAGTCATTGTTTATTAAATCAGTAAAATATAACCCTCACGATGTTCCTCAAAACTATAGATTTCTCCCCATTAATCTTGAGTTCAAATTCTTATTTGAAGTACGGAGTTTGTGATTGATTCCATGCAATTAAAAACTTAGGAGCACGACTTTAAAACGTTTCCCATATGTAAGGCTTGTGCTCATATATATATAAGCACGAGACATCCCCCTTGTTAGGGGATTTGGAACTAAACCTGGGTATGGTATCATCTCATGTCCTCACCCCCTAATTAGGTCTATTGGACTCTTGATTTTATTGTTCAGTTCAACCCTTATGGGACAGCACATACATCCTTATGTGATGTTCAAAACCCAATCTACCACTCAATGGACAAGCTCTCTGATACCAATTTTATGAGATGTCCCGAATGGTTGTTAAAGTCATCCAAAATTTTATGTCAACGTTGTAATATTTATGGATTTTCCTCTATATTCTTCCTCTTACATCATCATACTCTTGTTCGGCATAATTGATGCTTTGATTATGGCCTTTCTATTGAAAAAAAAAACATCCTTATTGTGTCTCATAACACCATATTATTTAAAATTAGACAAGCATGATCTGAATGTTGATGATAACAATGGATCATGCAATTGCAATGCAGTTGTACAATTATATATCTATATCAATAGTTTTAATTAGGTGGGGAAAGATTGGATAACATGCTTTGGTTTTATTTGTATGTTTGACTTTGGTAGAGGGGCCATAATGTACCCAAATAAAAACAATATTCATCCTTAAATTTCTATGGAAGCAACCTAAAAACCAGTTAGTTTATGATGTGGAGAGTTACAACTGAATTAAAAAAAAATCAAAGCAACTTTACTTGTCTAATCTTGAAAATGAAAGTTGTTTTGGGGCTAGACAAAGTGTTTGTTGATGATAATAACCTTTTGTTCATTAGAAAATTTTGATCAAACTAGGAGTATAAATGTTCATCCTTTACTTGTTCATTTCATGGTATTTGATTAGGATGAATTTTTACTCTGTATACCTTATATTTTTTAAATTTATAATTTGTTATTATGTAAAATAATTCTAAGCATTGTTAAGCACCGTAAATCTATTTTTAATGGCTTTTAAAGATGATTCTTGAGTGGGAATTCATAGAAGCCCCAACCAAATTTTATTGTTAGGAAGTATTTATTAGTCTGATTTTCAACCGGACAGTGATGCAGATTCAAGCCTTAAAACACACAGGAACATGCCCACATGAAATGTCACAAGACACAAACAGAAGAAAAAAATAAGATGTGGGGGAAGGAATATGACATACCCTTCATAAAATTTGGCAATAATGGGACACCATGATACGAGAGGCCCGGTTTTGCGCACACGGTGTAACAATAAAAAAAAATATTAATTAAGGTGATTGAAGACAAAAACCTAATCAAAGCATCAACTGTTATAAAAGAAGGTCCAATGGAGCCCCACCAACCTCAAGTAGTACGTGTACTTGCATTGACAATTATCAACTTGAATTTTAAAATAATACATTTCAAGCTCTCCCCGTGCAGTTTTATTTTGTTTACATTATCAGTTATTAATGAGATATTTAGATGAACATGATTCCAAAATAACATGTAGGTTCAAACCAGGGGTCATTCTTTAGCCCGAGGCCCGAAAACCGACCCGTTCGGTGGTCCAGGCTTGGGCCTGCTTCTCGGGCCCAAACCTGTTCGGGCTGGCCCATAGACCCGTGAGGAACATGAGAACCATTTTTTTTAATATATAACACATTCAATTAGTTTCAATATTATATTTTTAATTTTTATTTAAATATTTAAACCTTAATATACAAATACACATTGAAAACAAAAAAATAAAAAAATAAACGCGTTTGAAATATGGACCCGTAGGCTATGGCCGAGCCCAGCCCACGGGCCTGGGCCCTGTTTCAACGGGCCAGCATGATCCAGCCTGGCCCGCTGCCGTTGCCTAATTAAAGCCCACCAAATTATTTCCTCACACGCGTCTTGTACGAATTAAAGGGGATGCTTATTTCATTAAAATATAAACTTTATTTTTTTTCCCAAAAAATACATGTTTTTATTGTGTGTAATTTATGTCTTAAAAAATTCACAGTACATGAAAACTATAAAAACTACTCATATAAAATCGTATCCAAAATTATCATTGTGGAAAAAAATTTGATTTCATATGAGTTACCATTTGGAAGGGTGGTATACTTGCAATTGCGGGGTCGATGCCTACGAATGCGCAAACCCGCTTCCAAACAACAATTTGCATCGAGAACACTATGAATCCAGTTCCCCATTCATGGTGTACATATAATGTGTCGGTGGTCATCCCAAAACAACTCTTTGAGCAACGCAAGTCACTCGTTGGGTAGCATATGTGAGATTATAAATTTACCCTTGCATAACTGGTCAAATGAATGATTTATATATAAGTCAGGGGGTGTTATGGTAATCTGGACTGACAGCGTCCATAACGCAAACAACCGGGCCAAACATGGGAGCATCCTTATCACGTCCACATCCCTGTACCCATCTCAATAACCGCGTCCCACAAACGCAACTTCTATTAATGGCACCTAATCGTCATTGATACACTCAATCATATCTCTAGTTATTCATGTATTAAATAATTATATAATCCAATGTAAGAAAATATACATTCAAATATATTTTATTTTATTTTTTTATAAAAATATGCATTTTATTACTCAGTTATATATTTTTCAAATAATTTAAAACGAGTTGGGCTCGATCGCTCGGGTTGGATTACATCGTGGGCCCAAAGATGTCCAATATGGCAATATATAACTAACCCGGGCTTGATTTTATCCTTGTGGGCTTAGATTTATCAGCCTTATTCTGTTCTAGAATGGCCCAACCAAACATAGTTTCATGGGCATGTTTAGACGGTTACTTTTTGAACAATGTTACACTCAGTTTGTTTTATCAATCAACATTAAGATTAAATATGTTTTTATTATTTTTTAAATAGTAAACATTATCTAATGAAATTTATGTTTTAATAAAAGTGTATATCATTCCATTTCGAATCGAATGAACTCAATTTTAATAAATGTAAGAAAATATTTAATGAGATATATACAATGTCTGATGAGTTATATGATTCACTGGATTTCTAATGTGGTATATAAGACTGTATTTTGAATTGAAAAAAAACTGAGTGTAACAGCAAACTTACTTTTTTGTGGATGATTTTACACTCGAAACATTTTTTACTGAAAAAATGTTGGACTCAATCACTTTTACCAATTAAAACTTAGATTACACAATGAAGTATATACTTTGATTAAAAAATGTACATCGTTCCATTTCGATTTGAATGAACTCACTTGAAGTGTAAGAAAAAAATTAACGTTATATGTTTTACTGGTTTTCTAATAAAACATATAGAATTACATTTTGGTTGATAAAAATGACTGAGTGAACATCGCTTTTTTCACAGTCATTCGTACATACCTTCGGCAGCATATAAAATCAAATAACGTGATATGTATTCAATTTTTTTTCTAAATAAAATATGATCATTTCTATTTCCTTTAAAATAGGCAATGTATTGAGTGAAACAAAAGAGGAGATACATAATAGAAATGGAAGAAAAGTGGGCAAAACCAACACTACAATGGAAAGTTTGGTAGAAAATTGTAAAACCCAAAATCAACTGCCCACCAACCTCCATTCATCCGCTTTGAAATACATGCATTCCGCGCCTGCCAGTCCTTGCCCCAATATATATATTCAATTCTACAACCCTCTCTCTCTCTCTCTCTCTTCATTATCTTCCTTTTCCACTCCCATGAACCGCAGCCAAAAGAAAGAAAAAAAATTGGGAACTTCACGTTCTCGCTGCTGTTTGTGCGATCTATCTGTTATTGTAGTTGTAGGGAGTCTTTGTTTCCACCCTTACAGTTCCTTAACCCACCCCTAAAAAATTAAATATTTTATTTTATTTTTTGATAAAAGGAACCCACCCAGGAGCCCCTCTTCTCCACGAGTCTCACTCATGTCTTGCGAGCCGGTTTTGCCACCGGAAGTTTCTTCATTTTTTGAAGGGGAGGTGGTGGAGACGGCTTCATCCCCGGTGCGTCTCCGATAGTCTGCCATCACCCTGTGCGACGATTATGTGGAGGTCGGGCTCGTGGTTAAGGAGGGCGCCGACGTCCACGCGGTGGAGGGTGGCGTGGAAGGCGGAGGTGAGGCAGAGGGGTGTAGGGTTAGGGATTTGAGTTTCTTAATGGGTGGGGTTGGGACACTGTTCGACAATTGGAGGGAGAGAACTTGAGAAGGTGACGGTGGTGGAAGTTTTAAAGGGGTGGGTTCCTCTTTTTTCAAAATAAAAGTTTTATTTTTTAAAAGGGGTGGGATGAGGAACTACTGGGTAGGAAATAAAGCCCACCCCGTTAAGATGGCCTATGATGACGTCACCAAATCGTGTACGTGGCGTCACAGACCGGTTGGTTGGACACCTTAAATTCCAGCTCCAGGACAGTGGGACCCGCCGTTCGGTATTTATAAATGGGCCCCACCGTAGAATGTTGAAAGCAGTCAACGTCGAGAGAGGGGACGAGTGGCAGCCTGTCAATCACCGTAGGTCACGCGTCAGAGGTCAATTCCTCGGCGATGAGGTCCATCGAATTGACGGTCGATATACGTTCCCGGGTTGAAAATAAACGGTCGTGGACTCGTGGTTTCACACGGGGATTTATTTAAAAACGCGGTGACGGACCTTTTCCACGTCACTGAATGATGTGGTGCTTCGCGTTTTGACCTACCCCCGCTTTGCGCCGTTGACCCGAGACGGAATTGGGAGGTAGAGTATCTTCTGCGTTTCTTTTGTCTTGTTTTTCTGAACCACTAAAAAAAAAAATCTTCTTATAGTTCTCTCTATCTCTGGATTTGGTCCATGTGGGATGCTGATCAGCACCTCGAATGGTGAGTTTGAGTTTCTATATTAAAATTATATCCATAACTGATCAAGCTTAATATTTGGTAGTCTTGGATTTTTGTTGTCTTTGCATTTTTGGTTTGATTCTGTATATAGGATATGTAGATTTGTCTGTCTGGAAGTTTAGATATATTGAATTAGGAAGTTTAGATATATTGAATTAGGTGACTTTTATAGAATTTGTTTGTGGGTTTGTGTAATTGAGCTTGTTTTGTGTTTGAAAATGGACTGAAAAAAAAAAGGACTGAAAGTGTTCTTCTATTTTGGGGTTTGGTTTCTATGGATGAAGTGATTCTTTTCTTATGTTGTTTCTCTTAAAGTATCTGAAGAAAATTGAAGTACTAGAAACCCTGAGTAGCCTATTGTGTGATGGGAATTAAAAATGGGGACTTGGGTTGTGGAAAATTTAAGCTATTGTTTTGTGTGTTTTGTTTGATTTATTAGATAGATTTCTAATTGGTATTGTTTGAGTTGTATGGTGTACGACGTGACTTGAGTTCAAAGGATTTGTTCTTCCTTTGAATTTTTTTTGGGGTGTATGGATTTGGTTTGTTTTCTGATTTTCTTATACTTTTGACAGATTTGATCTTGAATTAAATTGATCTTATAAAGGATTTCATATGCCTAATTTGAGGTAGATGTATGTTTAGGTGGCTGAGAACATGTCCTGCCCTGTTTCACATTCTTTTCATTTAGCCTTAGCCCTTGGTGTGTATTTGGACTTTCGTTGAAAATGCTCGAATTCAAATCCAGCATTAAGAATTTAAAAAGCATGGTTTTCTTAATAGCTTTTTTTGTTTTTTTTGCATGAAAAAAACAATGGGAGGGTTGAAAAGATAAATGCTGAAAATATATTTGAATACACGCGCATTTGATAATCCTCCGTTTTTCAAATGTAGAACATGTTCAAAGTCAAACACAGATTCAAACAGGACCTTAATATCATTAATTTTAATATGTGGATTTCCAATTACCTTTCAATTTGATCTTGCTTTAAGCACTAAGAATTGAATGATCTTTATTCTATATGCAAATCCTATTACTTGGTCCTTCAGGAAATCTGATAATTGGAATGATGGACATACAAAAATCCATAAATGGTTCAAATTCTTGAAGACCAACAAGTAATAAAAACACTTTAATATTATTCTCTAGCATCATGGGGAACAATGGAACATCTAGCTCTAGGCTTCTTGTATAACTTGCTAAAATTTATTTATATAATGCCTGCTTGTTGAGCTCGCTTATGTTTGTTTTCTTTTTCCATACAACAGTTCTCTGTAAGATAAAAAAATCCCCATAAAAGCAAAGGGAGTCTACTTCAAATAATTTTACCCGAAACAATGGTGGCGACCGGAGTTCCTAAAGTTCGACTCGTTAAGTGCCCCAAGTGCAAAGAGATCCTCCCCGAACAGTCCGATGTCCCCGTGTATCAATGCGCGGGATGCAATACTGTTCTTAGAGGTAACTAAAATCTGACATTACATTTCATGATACTTTGCTCAGTTTATGCCCAGTCTCTTGAAACACTTTCCCTCAAAATGCAGCTAAAAATCGAGGCATCTATAGCGACAACGCCCCATCAACGATAGAAATCCAGTCCTTCCAGAGCAATGAATCCGAACCTGGTTGTAGCAGTACTACTTCAAATTGTGATTCTCCTCCACATGAGTCCATGGAAAGCCTGCACAGAAACAAAGGTGGCATTGTTGAACAACTCACTTCGATCGCATTGAACGAACGGATTGAAGACAGAAAGGAAGAGACCGCCGAAGATCACAGTAAGTCTTCCATCGAAAGCTCTCACGCCTACAATGGAAGCATCTCTTCTGGTGGTGATCGTGCCCCACCGAACAAGTACCTCCACCTCTCGAAGCGGACGTTTAGGAGTTCAGAGTCTCTAAACAGAGGACTCACAAAAAACGACGCGTTGGGTTCATCATCAATCAATATTCGAGACCAAGAAAGATCAAAATCCACATCGAATTCAATGAAGAATCGAAGCGCGTACAATTACAAATACGTGCGTGGGAACGATTCGAAACCGAAAGACCACACAGAGATTCTGAAGAAGGTCGACGAGCTCCGCGACCAGTTATTCAGAACGTATGGTACTTACAGCAACTCTCAGCGTCCGCGCTCGCGCGGGGCGTCGCCGCAGATGCGCTTCACCGGACAAACGCACGCGTGCACGCACTGCGGGGCATGCGCGGGCCACCTCTGCTTCCACATTGACTCTCGCATTCACGACGACGGGTCCGTCCAACGCCGACCGCCCACGGTGGGTAGGCACGTCAGACCGATATCCGGAGGCGCGCCTTTCGTCGTGTGTTACGAATGCGACGCTTCGCTGCAGCTCCCGATGGATTTCCTCCTCTCGCGGACGAGGCGGTTCCACAGGCTGCGATGCGGAGTATGTCATAACGTGCTCGCGTTCGAGCTTATTCACGGCGCGGGCCTCGTGCCGTTCAGTGGGTCGGTCGTCCCGCACTTTACGAGTGAGGGTGAAGACAGATCAAGCGCGGCTGGTGCGGATTGTTACGCGGAAGGGGGGCCCGTATCGTATTCGGAGGAGTACGGGATGTCGTTCGGGAAGAGCTTCTCGACGGAGGAGTCCGATGGGCGGCCGAAGGCGGGACCTCCGCTTCATCTGTTGATGGGGTACTCTACGCCTAGTCAAGTTCTGAGGGGTGGTTGTGGTTTGGGTAGTGGAACTGAAGATGAATATGTGACACATTCATGCAAAGAAGAGGAGGAGGAGGAGGAGCAGCTATATAGGAGGAGGAAAGACAAGAAGGGGTTGGCCATTGGAGGGATTGTGAAGAGAGAGGATTGGAGACAGTGAAGCATGTGCAAAGAGTTAAAACTAGATTAAGGGTGCGTTTGGTTCCGCGATTGCGTTGCGATTGCGATTGCAGGAAGCTGCGTTTGCAATCGTGCAACCAAACAGTTTTATAATCGCAGTTTTAAACCCAGCGATTGCAGGCAAATAGTGCCCAAAAACTGCGATTTCAAAAAGCTGAGAAAGTGAGCTTCCTGCAGAATCAGGTTTGCAATCGCAGATTCCTGCAGAATCAGTTTTGCAATCGCGCAACCAAACGCACCCTTAAAGTGGTTAAGGCAGGAAAATGAGAGGTTTGGTTGGATATGTGGGTTGATGTTCATGAATGGTTGACATGGTTTTTTTCTTCATGTTTTGGTTTACCGGGTTTTTGATAATTCATTGTTTTATGAATTAGTTATAATGTTTGGTTCCTGATTTGTTTGTAATTTTATTAATGATGATATATGTAGATGATGCGGTTATAGTTTGGAGGGAAAGATTCATTAAACAAAGTCTCTTCATGTGCTACTCGATCTGGACTTCTTTAATATTATTTTGTGTAGTTTAGTGGATCCCTTGATTCAAATAATGGAGAACGGGATTTGGCATTTGGATTTTTCATATCTAAACAGGAGCATGTCAGCCTTTGAAATACTAAAATGGTGGGTTTTATAATGTTATGTGTGCTTTAATTTAATTTAAGCTTTCATGTGTATGCAGGCGTCTGTTTAATTAGGGGATTTAATTACTGGAAACTCCACAAAATTGGGAGTTACAAAGTATTATATCGAAAATGTCCAGGTCAAAAAGAGTTTAAAACCATAGGTCATGCTTGCAAACACCCAATGATGCATCCCCAGTAGAGATGCATGGAGATCCGTAGATGCTTCATTTAATAATCTTATTCCCTAACACCCTGTAGAGTTATTCTCCCTAATTCTAACAAGATAGATAACTATCTAAACAAAATAAGCAAGGTAAGGTTTTGAGAACAACTTATTTTAATTTTAAAAATTTACTCTTATTCACATTAAACAAAAGTATGATAAATGTTATTTCAGTATTTAAATGAAATAAAAAAAATCATGTCGTTTATTCTTTTATTTCAATACTTATTTCCTTGTCAATGCTGACCCTGAGAATTGAGTTTTTTTAAGGGACTCTAAACGAAATTTTAAAATGGGGCCATATATTATTATAAAATAAAATCTAGATTGTTTTAATCTTTCATACTACTAATACAAAATGTTCAATTTCTTTATGAGTTTTTTTTTTTTGATTGATGAAGGATCAATTTATATGTCAACTTGAAGCTAAGGAAGATTTTGTCATTCTTTATTTACTATAAAAGTTATTTGAGGAAAAAAGGGAATGAAAATAAAACAACTACAAAGTTGAAGCACACGGAAAAGACAACAGGGGGGAAATGTTTTCATCAGTGGACCATGACACACTCACCTGATTGCCAAGGCAATAATGCATCTTTGTTAGTCCAATCACAATATTCATGTGATTGAAAATCAACTGTGAATCCTCTTCACTAAATTCAGTGATGCCATCAATAATTCTGCAGTTGGACCAAAAAGTAGAAAGGATTATAATATTTTTCAGAGAAATACAATTACTTGTACATCGGCATCTTATCCAAAACAAATAGGGATGTAAGTGCAATATAACAAAATTTACAAAGGGGCATCCCACAAAATACACTAAAGATCCTATCTGTTTTTGTTATAAAAAAATTTTAAAAAAAATTATCTCACAAAAAAAATCCTAATCAACAAGTCCTTCCTATAAATCACAGCTTAAGAACAAGATTCGAATTGGAGTTTTGATACCAACAAAACAGAAAGAAAGAGAATGAGGATCCATCAGAATTTTAAGTAAAATACATATAACAACACGTATAAACTCAATTTTTCTAAATTAACAATTACTCAATTAGACACAGTGGAGAATAGGATAGATGCATAATATTATATATGATCATTTAAATTAAAATATTATACAATATCATATGCCTTAATAAAACAAAAAACAAAATTAAATTTCAATTTTTTTTGTTTAGATTAGATAAAAGAGAAATTTTAGGTTTCATTTGCGCAGAATAATTGAGAAAGTTTGTTAAGAAAGATTAATTAAAGCAACACATCTAATCTAAATTTTATTAAATGCATTGAATAGATAATTCTTAAAAATCCTTGTTAGGTGGCATGTCACACTGATCCTCTTCTCACGCCACCATATAATAAAACACAAAACACACACATCTCCAAACACTTATTGTTCCCTCACCTTCACATAATGCAAACCCATCACTTCTGCAAACCCAAACCACTCCCCACCTCCCCCGAAATCCCAACCTCCAAATCCACCACAAAACACGTCTACTAGTACTGAAGCCACCACCCACCACTAGACCACGTGTCACATCCTCGAAGCCCGATCACGAGCCCCCACTCGATCATGGCCGTCCAATCCCTGATCCCCCGCTTGATGATGATGATGATGATGAGGTGGGCCTGGTAGAAGAAGCAGAGGTGCTGGAAGGGATGGAAGAGGAGGCGATGGCGGGGGATGGCGTGGGCCGTGGGCCCGGGGACTACGACAGGAGGGCCGACCTTTTTGACGAGAGCTCCCGAGTCTTCCGGGCCCTCAAAGAGATTGATGACCCGGCCCATCAGGGTTGAGCATTTTGGGACGAGTGCTGATACACAGAGTCTGTTTTTACAGCATGTACGCTATGATAATGTAGTATATACTACATTATTATAGTATATACTGCAGTGCGTTTTTTTTTATTATTATAAAAAATAATATACTAATGTATCTCAATATATATTTCATTTCATATAATAGCATGAACTTCAAATGGTGAATGTATAATTTTATAAATTAAAAAAAAAAACGGAAGGGCTTCGTGTATTTTTTTCCTTTTCGGTTTGTGTAGTGTTTTGATGACCCGGCCCATCAAAGAGCTCCCGTGTCTTCCGGGCCCTCAAAGAGATTGATGACCCGGCCCATCAGGGTTGAGCATTTTGGGACGAGTGCTGATAGAGTCCGTTTTTACAGCATGTATGCTATGATAATGTAGTATATACTACATTATTATAGTATATACTGCAGTCCGTTTTTTTATTTTTTTACTATAAAAAATAATATACTAATGTATCTCAGTATATATTTTATTTCATATAATAGCATGAACTTCAAATGGTGAGTGTATAATTTTATAAATTTAAAAAAAAAACGGAAGGGCTTCGTGTATTTTTTTCCTTCTCGGATTGTATAGTGTTTTGTGTGTTTTTTGTTGTTTGGACCGTCCCTTTTGATTTGTAGACTTTGGGGCCCATTGTGGGTTTTTCTTTTCTCAATCTACGCCGTTTAATAAAAAAAGAAAATGTTACGCTGTATTATTTATTATACATGTAATGGTATCCTGGTTAGAGATAGAATGGTTCTTATGTGACATTCAAAACATGTCATCTAGGAGGCTGTATAAAATTGTGATTTCTCTCTATAAAAACTATATAATTTGTTGGATATGGGATATTAGAAAATGTTATATTCAATCTATTAATCCACCCAATCATATTTTTATTTTTTTAAAATTATCTCTCTTCTTTAGAAAATATATATTTTTTGATAAAATGTGAAATATACAACTCATTGAATTGAACGATATCATTTATTAAAAATACAAAAAAAATTATCCGAGTTATATGCCTATGAACTCATATAGGATATTTCATGAATTCGTAGAGTTACATAGAGGGAATAGAAGAATAACGAGGAGGCAATATTTTGAGAAACTAAACATTTTGAAAAACTAAGAGCATCTCTAATGTACATGTTAACTCACTAATTAGTGTCATATGTTTACAAAACATGTAAAAATAGTGCTCCAATGAAAGTGTTAGGGGAATGTTAAATGTAGGCCCCACCTGTCATATGTTATCTTCCATGTTAAATTTAGCTAGTGCTTTAGCCAGCTAAATGTGGACCCCACCATTTAAAATATTCAAAAAAACATTATTTTGAGTGAGTGGAGAGATTTGAGTGGGTGGAGAGGTGAGTCCATTATTATCTTGACTAGCTATTTAGCCAGTCCATTGGAGCAACAACAACCAACTAAATGAGAGAGTAGTAAATGAGGGTCTAATGGAGGATTAAAATACTGACATAACACTTTAACATCTTGTTTAGTTAACATATCCATTGGAGATGCTCTAACCTAGAAAGTTTAGTTTAACCCGGTCCCTCCTAAATCGGATTATTTTGAGAAACTAAACATTTTTATAATGATCCACTCAAACAGGCAAGTCAACTTGTCAATACACATTTCCAGGTTTCCCTTTACATTTGCAATACAGCCAACTAAATCACACATTAAAACAACCTGTACAGGGAACAACAGAACAAATTTCTCCAGAAAAACAGAACATTAAATTAATCTATGAATGTTAAATGTCAATTAAAACATACTCTGAAAGAGTCAACTACTAATTACCACCCGGGGTAAGTTCCTCTAACATGCTACAACAACAGATGAATAAAATAATGCAAATCAACATAAGTTTAACATGCTACAACAACAGATGAATAAAATAATGCAAATCAACAGAACTTCCAATGGTTATTACAGTTCACGCAAGTCACGAACGTCGTCATAGGTTCATCCGCGCTCCTCGTCTGCAACTGATAATAAGTCGTCTTCCTCTGCCCACACCGCCCGCACTTGAATTGATCTGTAGTTGCTTTTGGAGCCCCCTCACGCTGACAATCAAACAAAGCCTTCTCCTTGATCTGCTTGTTTTCATTCTTTCTCTGATCACTCGCCATCTCTTCAGCTGTCAAGGTTGGGATCCTCTCGGATTTGATATGCCCCAATAAGACTCTCCTTCGGAAATCCTGATTTTTTGGGTCCTTGAGGTTAAACATTATGGACCTGTATTTCATCTTCTGGTTCCCAAACTTCTCAAACATTGCTGTTTCAACTGCGACGGCCACTCGGATTGGATCGCATGCATTCACTTCTTCAATGAGATCCTCTGAAACCTCCTCTGATACCTTGCACAGAGCTTCCACGACAATCTCTCTGACTTTATTACGATTCGGGTCATTGCATTTAATCATGGATGACAGTTTTGGTGGGACAATCTTTTCAACTTTGACAGATCCCCCATTTGAGATCTTCTCAACCTTGACGGACTCTGACCTCGAGAACCTCTCGGTCTTTATCGTCTCGGTAGTCCTCTCGACCTTCATTGATTCAGACCTTGAGACCTTCTCAGCCTTCACAATTTGAGGTGGCTTATGATCTTTATCAACCTTGGCCTCAGATGTTGGGGACTTTACATCATTCACAGCATTATTTTTCTTGTTGTTCTTGGAAGTCTCCTCGATAACTATGTTCTTCCAGTGCTCGAGTAATTCAGAAGACATGGATTTTATCTTCCCACAAGGATGCTTGGCGAGTGCGCGGAGACGTTTTCCGACCTGTTGTGAAAAAAAAGGAATGTTGAGACGTGAAAACAAAAGGTATATGACTTAGGACCTAAGCATAGAGAATTATGCCTTTTGCACACAAGAATAATCTCAACCAACATGGTAAAACACCACAACTTGACAAACACAATTAATGGGAATATCACAAGGGTGAGCTGAGTCATGCTTCTTGGTAGCATTTTTTTATCAAAAGGTAGGAACTTCATTTATAGTCTAATGTCCCTCGAACAAACCAGACACGAGGGATCTTCAATATTCAAAATAAAATAAAGTAAAATTATAAACATTATTCTTGTTCATTTAGGTTTGGAACTGTTTATTTAGAAGTGAGGAAGATTTATGCACATCATTTGGTCCTCATCGGAAGCAAAATATAGTGATTCACAGACTAAATATGCAAAAAATGCACAACATGGATCAATAAAAGAACATATTACAGTATTTGTGAATCTTGTAAGTTCATTTTTCACATGTACATCTGATATTTCTAGCTTATTGTGGATGCAGGTTCAGGACACATTAAAATCTCAAATAGCAGCTGCCCTTTCAGCGTGAATTGTTCAGAACAAGTTTGAAAAGCACGTTCTAAGTTAGCATATACAAATCTATAACCTCACGACCTCACCTATAATCTTTTCTTTTTAGTGGTTGTGAAAGACAGGTATCAGTTTTATAGAGAAAGGGTAGATCTACTTAGATACAACATAATGGACATAGATGAAACGGAATCAAAGTTTCTAAATACAGAACCCTAATGATCAAAAGGGATCCAGTTAGCATTCCTTATTAGAAACTTAGAAATAGAAAGCCCAAGATTTCTAACCACAAATTGATATGAATCTTATATTAGAAATATGTTTTTTCCTATTTAACCAAAAATAATTGTTGAAGATTGCACAAAGATTCATAGGGCAAAAAAAAATGTCTTTAGACAAAATAGTTTACTCTTTCTTCACGGGAAAAAATCTGTTGTTGAGATATCAAGCTTATCATGAGCCTATATAGTAGGCCAGCCCAATTGAACACGTGTACAATGCGTCACACAAGATATCACGTTAATGCTTCAGTCTCTTGATTAAATCCATAGATTATCGATTAAATTGTGGCATCAACTTAAAGTCCACTAATTTATTTATAGACTCATGTTAGGTGATACAACTAGAGTTTGGATCTTCAGTGTGAGAAACACAAGGAAACTGTGTCATCTAATGAAAGACACCACGTGGTTGGCACAAACCCACTTTCCACCTATATGCCTTCACATTAAAAGTTTTTACATAAAATACCATGCATGCACTCCTGAATTTCTCACACGGAAGATCCAAATCCATGCAACTGAAGCCATACAAGCAAAAGCATAAGCTCACACTTGATGAATATATAAAAATAATTAAAAACCCCTTACTAAATCTATGGAACCAAATTAAAATGATATAGTTTGATCATTGCCGCATTATGGGTATAATCGTGGAAACAAATTACAGTTGACTAAATATATGGCCATCTTCATTTGGTAGACTTGTGTTGTTCATCCCTATTGAAGCTATATGGACAGAAATAAGAGACCAAATACACTGATTTAATATAATCCCTGAAAACTTACACCGCAAAAGCTAAAACAAGCAAAATTAGGGCGATGAATTCAATATGTAATACAGCTCAAGCGAACAAGTTTATGAAATCTCGGGCAAGCAATCACATATAATAGCATTTAACATGTCTCTTGTATATTGCCATGGATTACAGGTTCAATCATGGTACCAAATTAAAGTCTAATAAATACACTATTTTTCTTTATTTAGTAGACTTATGTTGGGCACTATGCTTGAAACCATACAGACAAAAACAAGAGATGAGGGTTAATAAATATGTAAAACTTCAAAATTCTTACTAAACCTCAAACAAGCAAAATTTAGAGTGACAGATAAACAATAAAATATACCAAATTTGAACACATTTACGAAACCTTAAACAAGCAATCTCATAACGCGCTATATCCTGGTCATTCAGTTTGCTCGTGAGCCAGTTCAATCTACTAAATATATGACATTTCTTTATTTAGTAAACTTGCGTGACCAACTGACCATGATGACGCTGGGCATTCAAAAAGAAGAGATCGCATTCGATAATCATTTTAAATCTATTTAAAAATCTTTTACCTACCACGCTTAACCACCTAGTTTCATACAACAAAATGGAAATAAAGCGATAGTGAGATCCACTATATGATAATCAGAGTCATCAGACAGACCTAAATTACTGGACACCCATCCTCCATGTTGTAGAAATCTCAAAACTTCCATGTGTGTACTAATGTCAAAACCAAAAACTATAAACACAATAAATAAATAAATAAAACATATTTTGGAAGTTTTGATTGTCAGCCATACTTAAAATATTGTTTTGGTTGTTTCTGAAATACACTTAATTATCCTCCGGTTCCTCAGTAAAACAAAAGTTATTTCCCTATAAAACAAAAGCTAGTTTTTTTATGTATAAAAAAATATCTTTTTATGCCCAAAAAATCAATGGAATACAATAAAAATGTGTATAATTAAAAAGAATAAGAAACCTAAAAATTGGAGAAAACCCAAGACGAAAATTTGATTAAATTAAACCAGTCAGAATTTTATAATACAAATTCAATTTTAAAAAAAAACAAAAAGAATCTCTTTTATTTTCTGAATATCCCCAACTACACAAGGTAAAGATAAAGCGAGGAATCCCACAAAAAAAACAAATAAATATATTGAAGAGACTATAAAACCAAGGCCGTCCAAAGTTCGGATCGGACTGCCCACAAAGACCGGATCAGGACCTGAGCCAAGAACGATAGAGAGAGGAATCTAGCCGTACCTGGGTCTCCACGAGGACCTTCATCGTCACCGGGAGCTTCCGGAGGCGCTTCAGGGCGTCGACGCAACGACACTCCTCGGCCTCCGACGGATCCCCTTCCGCCGCCGCGTCGGCCGCCTTCTTCGCCGCCTCAAACGTCTCCAGAAGGTCCCTCTCCATCGATCCTACACCCTCAAACACAAACAAACACACCCAAATCGAAGAGAGAAATCGAAACCCTAACGAGGAGAGACAGAGAGGGAGAGGGTTTATAAAGTTACCCTAGTTAGTTAATCCGGGTGAATGTAAGATATTACCGCATACGGTTTTGGGTCGCTCTATTTACACCCCCCCCCCCCCCCCCTCTAATAAAGTTGTACCCCCTTATATGGATCTTTCACAAGATCCATTTAAATGCAACTGATCAAGTGTCGACTGAATTGATTTCTGCCGACACTCGGAGTGTCGATAGATTCAGGAGATGGAGCCGACCTCAACGACGATGTCAGGGATTTCAAATCTGTTGACACTTAAAGTGTCGATATATTCATAAAATGTCGACACTTCATGTGTCGATTTGATCAGTTTAAACATTTTGAATTTAATACATATCAGTCGACTGATTAGGTATCGATGAAAGTCATTTCTAACGACATTATGAATGTCGAACCTATCAGTCGACTGATTAGGTGTCGATGGAAGACATTTCTATCGATTGATTAGGGGGGAGCACACAAATCTTATTTTTTAAAGGGGGGAGCACACAAGAGGGGGTGCACCTAATTTCGAGGGGGGCAAATAGAGCCACCCTACGGTTTTGTGTGGGGTCGCGTTTCCGGATCCACTTGGCAAAGTTCTAAACGGGTTATGTGATTTGGAGGGTGGCTAAATTACGGGGTCACCCTCCTATTTTTTTTTGTCCTAAAATTGGTGACGAATTTTTTCTAGGCCACTTCACTGCACGGAATTCCGTATCAAAGATCGTATTCTAGATTTTATCTTCAAAAAAAATATAAAAAAATTGTATTCTAGATAAATCTTTAATTATTGTAAGTATCATCAACACTTGTTTGAACATTTTAAGATTTTGTGCGTGCGATGCAGTTTTGTGGGTGAAAAAGAATGAGATAGCTTTGGGAAAAATCCATACAGCCCCCTGAAATTTGACTGAAATCCATATAACCCCCTGAAAACACCTAATAAATCCAAATAACCCCCTCAATAAAATTTTCATTGATAGATAATGAATCTTTTGTGAATATTTCGTTTGATTAACCTTGATTGAAATCACAATATACTAAAAAACATATATAATGTGTTATAAATGCAAAAAATCTTATAAAAATGTCGATTTTACCTTTTCTGGATATATTTTAAAACCTTATTCAGAAGGGTAAAATTATCATTTACATAAGATTTTTTAATGCATTATAGAGCACATTTGATATACTGTGTTTTCAATCAGGATTAATCAAACATAATATTTATAAAATATTCATCATCTGTAAATGTAAATTTTATGCAAGGGGTTATTTGGATTTCAGTCAGTTTATAGGGGGTTATATGGATTTTCCCCTTATTATAATTGTGCTGTGAGAGAGAATGGTAAGTCAGGTTTTTTTTGCGTACTTATTGTTTATTATTGTTAAACATGTATTTGATTGTTAAAATTGAATTTAATTGTTAATCATTGATGTCAATGTTAAACCTTGATTTTTAATGGTGAAACATAGATTTGATCCCTATTGTTAAACCTTGATATCATTGTGAAATCTTGATTATTCATGGTAAAACTAGATTTTGCTCCCATTGTTAAATCTCGAAGTACAAATTTGACCATTTATGTAGAAATTTGATCCCATTGATAGAATTTTTATCTATGAATCGGCATACATTTTTTGACTTTCACATTGTTAGGCCTTGACATAATTAATAGTGAACATGATTCAATCAAAGAAATTGACACTTGGACGAAAGTGAGAGAAATATTTTTGGTCGTGTTCGGTACATAGTAATAACATTTTGGTATGTATGTGTCCCGTTGGTTTGTGTACATTGGTATGACTTTTTTTTATATTATTATTATTATATTGGAGGGACTCCCCGTGGTTGATCTTACGGTAGAGCTGAGAAAGCTACCTCCGCTTGTTTGTCCCGATCCCACAGAAAATTCTTTCGAATAATCGCCAACAAACAGGTGGGTAAATCAGTGCTAAGACTCGAATCGAAGACCCCACCTTTAACCAGGCAAGCCCTGAACCGTTGTATTATAGCCACTGGGGACAACATTGGTATGACGTTGTCATGTATACATATGTATAATTTATGATGTTAGTTATATAAATTATATTTTGTTATGTGAAATGTACATTGCTAATACTAACAACTATGGCTGCTGCTGCTATGCAATGGTCCGAAAATTCAGATGGAAGAAATGGCAACCCTGTAACAGATGAACCCAGCTGACAATTATGTTTTTACACAAATAAAACTATATCAAATTGACTAAAACTCCCTGTAAAAAAAAAAACTCATCAACACTTGGACATTCATGTAAAGTAAATGGTTTGATTTTTTTTTCCAATGAATTGAATACAATTTTTTTTAATTTTCTCCAATAAAATATATAATCATATACTCAGCAAAAATGACTAACTTCATGTAAATCACTATGTTCTGCTTGTTGGATCCCATCGGAAATGGAAACTGTCCAATTAAATAATATTCAAATTCAGGTCTTTCTCACAAGAATAAAATTGACTTTCACTATAAAAAAAAAAAGGAGGAAAATGTTAGCGGACAGTTTTCACATGTTTTAATTTTTTAAAAATAGTAAACATTGTCTAATAAGGTAAATGCATAGATAAAAAGTGTACATCGCTCAATTTTAAATTAAATGAACTCATTTTTAACAAATGTAAAAAAAATTATCAAAATATATACCTCACCTAAGATCTAAGGAGCTATATATCTTGTTACATGGCTAACAAAATATATAGGACCGCGTTTGAGGCTATAATAGAACTGAGTGTAACAGCACTCAAAAGACAAGGTTCCTATATATATTACTAAAACTTGCTTAAATAACAGAAATACAGCAAAAAAAAAAAAAAAGAGTTCTTAATGTGAATGCAACATTAATTCATATAAAGCTGTTTATATTCACTGCAATCATCCAACCAGTCACAACTCAAACTTTATTCATCACATGCAAGTCAGTTTGGTATTGATCAACAAGTAAGGCCTGTCAAGAAAGTGAAAAAGAGAAAGATAAAAGACGATACACTTTGTTACAGAAGATGCCAGCAACCAGTGATGATCCAGTCCAGCACATGTATAACTGTAATGTTTGTGCAACTATCTTACTCCAATCCTCACTGTGTGCAGCTGAGGCCGAGAGTTTCTGTATGGAGGAAACAAATCAATGTTTTAAAAATCAAACCGCTCATTGAATATAAAAAAATTATCAGGTTAAGGGTCACATTTAGCAGTTGATTAACCGGAAATAAATATATAAATTATTAATTGACAAGTAATTAAAATACAAAGAATATAAAAAAAACTTCAGAAAAAGCCTTTTAAGTGCTTCTATAAGTAATTCTGGTTGCACATCAAATATCTATGTTACATTTCTCTGCAAAGATGCATATAAGATGACAAAAAAAGGATACTCCATCCCCCAATTATCAGCCAAGGCCTCACACTTCCTGATTCTATTAACCAGGAATCAGATATGTGTTTTTTTCCCAACAGAATGATGCACAACATAAAAGACATGAATGCTAAAAACTCTTCAAAGAACTTATTTTTTAAGAACAAATACTTCAGGTTTTCGCAGGGTGTTTATATGGGGCTTAAAACATTAATCACTCACCGAATATTTGAACTTTGATGAGAACAGCAGAGACGAGTTACCTAGGCTGTTATTATTATTATTTTTTGGATGTAGTAAACAGAGGCGTGAAAGAGGACATACCAGCACACCAGCCCATACAGCACCATCAATAAATAGCAGACAAGCTGCCATTTATTCACGTTTGTCCTCCTCGAGGTCTTCACCAAGCCCAAAAACGTGATCCGTAGAGATTACAGTCTTCCTTTCCTTCCTCTCAAGCTTGCTCAGCATGTCCCCAGATGCCTTTGTGCTGCTCCCAGTGAGGGGGACGCCCTCCTCGTCAAAGTCATCACCTGTGTCCTCTGAATATGCATATCTGCATTGATCACAGCAAATAAAATGATAGCATTACTTGCATGCGACAGAAAAACAGAGAAAAGCTCCCACCGCAATAAACAAAGGAAAAATGTCATTTTTAAAATAGTCTGTATTTTTTCCTGAATGTTTCTTCTTTACACTGCGGATTGCTTCTCACTATTATTCCACAAAATGAATAAAAATGTTCACAATTGATATCTTTCATAGATATCATCTGAATAGAGCCAAATATAAAGCGAAATGATGAATTCATGTCTTCATGATCAAGGAAAAAAATAAGAAGATGGTGGAAAGACAACTTAAGGTAGCCTATTTATTATGCCATATTTGGATGCTTCTATGTGGTGTAGATAGTTTATCCTCAAATTGAACCTTCTTAAAAAAAGAATGATAAAAAAATTTTCCCTCTAGACTAAACTCCTAAGCTCCTCTACCCAGACATGGCGAACATCATGAGATTGATAAATCCTGTCAGCAGAGGACATTTGATAAAAAAAAAAGAGGTTAAATATGAAATATCATAAAGTACCTAGTTGGGTTATTTGATGGAGCCCAGAGGACGCAAATCACCAAAAGTAGTAAGTATGAGAGCACATTCCAGAAAGCCGGGATGATCCAAGCTCTTCGCCACAATTCACTCAATGGATCAGTTGCATTGAAGTATAACTGTTGACATCAAAAATTAAGAAGCTTAGATACACAAAATTTCACTAAAAAAAATATATTGTTATTGAAAAAAATCAAGGAAATGATGGCTCTTAAATATTGCAGATGGACCAATTATAATTCAAGAATCCACTCCTTGGAATTGAAGCCAATGCTTAAGCAATTAAGAGCTCGAATAACAACATAAAAGAAAAGCAATCATGCCATCCAACCATATTAAACTAGCTTAAGAGTGTATCATACAACCAGACACATTAGTTTTCTTTTCTTTTCTTTCCTTTTTATTTTTTTGAAAAAAAGCAAACGCATTAATAACAAGCCTATAATCATTATTTTCATCGATAATTCAAATCAATAACCGTACATCAAGACTATCACATAGGCACTCGCATACATTGGACAATCTGTAGCGCTGATACATTCCATCAAGACTATCACGCACGCACGCATCGAGATATGTTCTAAACCATACTTATCCTATGACATAATACACAAGTGATATCTATTATCTATATGTTCCAAGATGCAATACGATCCATGGTGCTATAAGTAGTGTATTGAGATATATTTATCTTATGACATAATACAATATAACTCACACCATTAAGTTCTAAACCAAGACTATGTGATATCCCAACTCTTTACTCGTTTTCTGGAGATTTCCCCAATGAGATCCAGTAAGAAAGAATGATTTACCTCATATCCTATCCACGCAACAGAAAGTAGGACAGATATCGCCAGTGAATTTGTAAATTTTCGATATAGCTCAAGCTTGGCCATGCTTCTCCGTATCTGAAACAAAAGAAGATATAGCTCAAGCTCACTTCCCAAATATACACACAAGAAAATTTTCAACGATCACAAAATTTGTGAAGCATTTGCTTTCAGAGATCATCAAGGACTAAAGGAGGATATGTTTGAAAACAAGAAGCAAGGAATTGACAATACAAGTAGTCAAGTAGAACATAACAAAAGATGAACAATATGAAATGTGGCTGCAGAGTATCAGACCCACATTTTTCTTCGGAAGACATTGGTTCAGTAGCAGCACATTGACTCCGGTAAAATTCACTAATTTAAATTCCACGCCCAAACAAAACAACTGATATGGATCAGAACATAAGATCATAGAGAGATGCTCACAAGTCACATTCACTAGGGATATGCATGAAGTCAAGCCAAATCTATTTACTTTACATGACAAAGGATCAGTAACAAAGCTCAGCCACCCATAAAGATACTGGTTTGCACTGCCAAATCATAGTTGTCTAGGCGGCAAGGCAAGCCTAGGTGGTCTCCATGCGCCTAGTCGTCTAGGTATGACTGGGCAGCATTTAATTACACGTGTAATTTTTAATATGATGATTTTATTAATGTTAACTCATTAATTGTTCATGCTTTGTTTTTTCTAAAAGTATATTCGAGATGAGAATGATATATTTATAAATGAAAAGCATAAGTGGAATGCAACGCAGAGGGTTGAGGGTGGATAAACCTACTATCAAGTTACTACTTCTACATGATATAGCTTCCTCTATTTGTTATTGCTTGTTGGACACAGAAAATGAGAAAATTAATACCATGATGGTCATGATTCATGTGATTGTTGAAATTGTTTGATAAATCTGTTTTTTTAGGGATTGGTAAACTAGCTACCGCGATTCAATGATAAATCTATTTTAAATGGACTATCTAAATTCTTTGACATGAGACAATGAATGATATTTTGAAAAAGTTTTTTTTTAATAGGTCTTTTAATTAGTTATTTATTTATTTTGAAAAATAATTAGCCATTTATATTTTTGTTATTTTGATTAAATTCCCAAAATACATTCGTGTCAATCTCCATTGTTCCTGAAAAGTTGATTAAGATTTAAGATCATTTAAGTATTTGTCCAACCCATTTATTATGCCTAGGCGAGTCGGACAATGCTTAGGCACGAGTACTAACTCAGGCACCTCCCTAATGAACATGTTAGGCAGACGGGTGCGTAGGTCCATATGGGTTGCCTGGCAGCCTAGGCATCTCGTCAAGACAATTATGCTGCCAAATGAACAAAAATGGCCATCAAATGTCACTGTAGTACTTACAAAGCAACATTTTAAAAACAAAAATAAAGACTACATGAAAACACAAATACAATCAAATAAGAGACTCAAAGAAATGAAGAATATAAAATTGATAGAATGCAGAGGTCATACTCATTAACATATTACCCAGTATTCATATAAACATTAGCAGGTATCAAAAGCAGGGTCTAAAATAAGTAGACAATACAGATTCTACTATTATGATGTTATATGGAAAGAATGCACTTATTTATAAAGCAAATTTAAACACAAACAGTCAGATCCAGAACTCAAATAAAATCAAGTTAAATGATATACCATGAAGATACGCATAAATAACAAGCAATGTACCACCAGGATTCATCAATCTGTGGATTGCAAACACAAATCCTGAAACCTTTTTGGGCAGAATGTGACTTCAAAATGTCTTTTACTTTCATTAGTCAATATGTGAATATTTTATTTTGTCTTATAGGCCATACAGCTATACAAATCCCAAAGATTTACATGTAATCACAAATTAGATAAACCACCCAAGTGTTATTTCAAGTTCAAATGTCAGCCAAATAGGCATTATAAAACATAACGTTAAATCAGAAAAGTTACCTGCAGCTTTTCTAGAGTTTTTGATAGTGATGAAAATATCCATAAAATAAAGCACGCATCCAATAGTGCCACAGGCAAAACGAGAAACAGCTTTGCTTTTCCAGAAAAGTCATTTATGTTTCCCAAATGTTCAATAAGCTCCAGCGCCTCTGAAGCTACAAAATAAATAACACCGAGAAGAGCAACTTTGGAGGTTATTCCACCCAATGTAGGCCGAACCACACCATAACCCATTGAAACTACCAAGAGAAGAAGGCGAGACACGGTCTTTTTGACGGCTGTAAATGTTACTGCCCATATGGTAATGCCCATTGGTCTGCTTCCAGTAGAATTGAAATTTGCATACTCAAAATACCAGAAAGCCATTTCACACATTCCCAATGCAACCACTGCAGTGATGTGGTAGTGCAGCTGCAATATATCTCTCCAGTGGCGCATAAACTGGAGAAACCATAAAAGACCTAATATGAGATATGCTAAAGACATGAGGCCAAAAAATGTCATCAATGGTGCCATCTTTCCAGGTAGGTAGCCTTCGGGATTCCTCCAAATGGTTTTTCCCGTGATTAGCGTTCCTTTTAGATCCGGGTCACAGAACATGAAATAAAGATAGTACATCCCCGTGCTGTCTATGTCAACAGTTTGTGAATCCATTTTAGTTTCTTCATTTATTCCCTGGAAATGTGTCTGGATGCGTCTGGGCCAATTAGTTTTTTCAGGAGTACGGATAATTACCTCACCCAACTTACAAGAATTATCATGGGCAAGTTCAGAAGTACAGCAAATAGCGTGGGAGTCAAGAGAACCTACACCAATTTTATCTCTGTCTTTAATTTCAATTATTATAGCTTCCACCAATCCAGTCTTTGGATGCATCTTATTTTGCCGAGCTGCTGATTCCTTTGTCCTCCGGAAGGTGACAGACTCAAACCTGGTGGAGAGATGATTAGCTACTAAAGGGAAAGGTCATAAGATATTGATCTACACCAGACACAACATTTAAATGTGTCGTTACGTATTGAGGAAACATACACAAATACAATCATACTACTATATCTCATCATACATTTACCATGAAGAAAACCATCCAGTCAATATTAATTTCTGATTGAAGTAAATAAAGAGGCAAAATCACATCATCTTATACAACCGTATTAGAGCATCTCCACCCAAGCCTCCAAATATGGAGGATCAGGAAATTCATTTTTGAAGGTTGTTGCACTCCAGCCATCACACCCTCCATTTTTTCTTCATTTTTAAAATTATATAATGTTACATGAAAATTCATCAATAAATATTATTATTATTAATCCATTTATATAAAAATTATACCATTGAAAAAATCTCTTTAAGATTTTTAAAATGAGTCTAATATTAAATGGTTTTGGAGTTCTTTTTAAATTAATAATTTTTTTATTAAATAAATAAAATAATTTAATATTAGTCTCATTTTGATGATCTCGATGAGATCTTTCCAAATATAATACTTTTATTAAAAATGGATTAGCGGATCTAAATATACATTAGATGAATTAATTAATGTATATAGTAAAAAGTAAAAATGGTGATTTGGAGGTGGCCTCTAAGAGTATCTCCAACCAAAGCCTCCAAATATGGGGGGTCGGGTTAGGTCCAATAGACGTTGAACAATTTGATTGTCCAACGAGTTCCTGACCGTTCAATCTTCTTATTTTGAGATACACAAATTAATTAAATCTTAAAAAAGAAGATTTAGAATTTAATTGCATTCTAAGTTTAATTTTGAAATATTACAAAGTATCTCAATCACAACAAAATAAGAAGATTGGACGGTCAGGAACGTGTTGGACAATCAAATTGTTCAACGCCTGTTGAACCTAACCCGATCCTCAAATATGGAGGCCCTCCATATTTGGAGGAAATTCATGTCTGGAGGGTGTTGCACCCCAACCATCACCCTCCATTTTTATTTATAAAAATAAAAATATAATGTTATATGAAAACCCATTAATAAATATTATTAATTTATTTATATGAAAATTATACCATTGAAAAAATTTCATTAAGACCTTTAAAATGAGTCTAATATTAAATAGTTTTTTAGTTATTTTTAAATTAATAATTTTTTAATTAAATAAATAAAATAATTCTTGAATAATCAAAGGATTTATTTAAAATCAATTTTAAAATAATTTAATATTAATCTCATTTTGAAGGTCTCGATGGGATCTTTCCAACTATAGTACTTTTGTTAAAAATGTATTAGCGGATCTAAATATACATTAGGTTGAATTAATTAGTATATAAAGTAAAAAGTGAAAAAGATAATTCGGAGGTGGCCTTCAAATTTGGAGCGTTAAATCTAAATCTCTAAATTTGGAGGTGGATATGGAGTGTGATTGGAGCACACCACCTTTTAAATTTGGAGAAATGGAGTGTAGTTGGAGATACTCTAAATTTGGAGATCAAATCCAAATCTCCAAATTTGGAGATGGATATGGAGTGTGGTTGTAACACGCCACCCTCCAAATTTGGAGATATGTAATGTAGTTGGAGTTACTCTTAGTGCACGCAAACCGGTACCTTTGGCACATTTGTTACATATATTTTTTTCCCCGTTTAACATCTGATCTATTTTTTTCCAGTTCCATTATATTCAGTCAGGGAATCAACCCTGTATAAAGCAACACATCAGCCCCTGCACAACTAGCAAAAAATTTCAAGGTGCAAAGCAACTACCCCATCAAGCTTTGGCGTCCCCTCGTTATCAGAAAATATTTCCCCTCATTATCAAAAAATATTATATAGACCAGGTGAACATTCAATCATGAGTTCTTAGTGCCCAAAAGCAAACGAGTTTGACTAACAAGTCTTAGCTATAACAAATCCAGGCTTAGCCAAAACAGTCAATTCAACAACATCAATCTTTAAAATAAAAAAAACATCGTTTCAAACTGAAGTTCAAGTTCAACAGAAATCAAACACTGATTTGAAATCGCAGTAACACGAACCGCACCCAAAAAAAGGGCTTTTCAAGAAAACAAAATCAAGACAAATGTGGATCCACAAACACTGCATTCAAAACACACGCATCTTTCCCTTCTTTCCTCTACGACTTTGCAATCGGACGGCCGAGAATCACAAGCAGGGCAAAGAATGAAAGGCGATTTGAGGGGGGAGGGGGGGGGGGGCTCACCAGATGAAGGAATTGCCTTTGACGGGGGCTTTCGCTTCGGAGACGGAATCGGAGACGTTGGGGGTCCCGTGGACCTGCGAAGCGTAGAGTCCCTCGCTCCCGCCATGGAAGAAGAAGGACTCGGAACGAGGGGCGAAGCCCTGGTTGTAGTACTCGTGGATTGATGAGAGAGTCCCGATCGGACGGTCGAGGAGGATCAGAAACCCTAGAAGAAGAAGTCGATCGAATCGGAAGCGGAGCTCTCTCATCTCTCTTTTTCTCTCGACCCCTCCGAGACGAAGAGTCGAGACTTCTTTTTTTGTGTGAGAACAAATGGGGGACATAAAGTGAATTTATTTAATTTATATATATATAGATGGAGTGTTGTGTTAGTGTAATCGGGACTGATTGTGGTGTAAATGTCGGAAATACCCTCGTAGCGGAGTTGGTGATATATTATATAAATATAAAATGATGATTTTGATGGGTTTAAGGACTAGTGGGTTTCTTTAATTCGGGGAAAGTTATTCCGGAATAAATTTCATGATAGATTGATTATTACGTCACATTATTTTGTTGTGTTTTAGTTATTTTTATTAAAAAATATAATGATGAATCGGAACAATACAGAAAAAATTAGCATGAAAACTGCACAAGATGACACGCACATTGGAAAATATAGTAATGATTTTTTTATATTTAATTTATCATTAATAAGTTATGAATAATTTTGCCTCTCTTTCTTTTTTTAATAAATTGGGGGAGCTTGACTCATATTTCAATCAAAAAAATTATGGATAAAAGATAAACAGTATGTGTATAAAAATCTATAAAATGTAAAAAAATGATTTACATTTGAATCTCTAATTTATGGAATGTGAAATAAGTAATATGATAATAGGGATTTAGAAAATCAAATTAAATAGGTTTTTTATCTGTATTTATATTCCACATTTAGACCCGTTTGGAAACGGATTTGAGAATTAGTTTTTTCCTAAAAGCTGGATTTAAAACTGAGTTTGCAAGAAATTGTCTCTTCACATATTCTAAAAAAACAGGTTTTCAAAACAGCTTTTAGGCACTTTTTTGTAGGAACGTGTCTCTAGCTTTTGGGTACTTTTTCTGTTTAAAAACAAGTTTGAAAAAAATAATTTTTTGTAAACCCAAAAACTCCTTAAACATGTTTTCAATCGAGGACTTTGGCTGCGTTTGGTTACACGATTGCAAAATTGATTTTAGGCGAAAGCTAGATTTAAAACTAATTTTGCAGAAAGTTGCATTTTCATATCTTTTGAAAAACTTAGGTTTGGAGTATTTTTTCACGTAAAATCTCTTTGCAGTCTTTTGCCCTAGTTTCTCTTTTTGAAAATAGGTTTGGGAAAATCAACTTCCTGTGAACCCAAAAACTCTCCAAACATGTTTTCAAATGGGGACTTAGGTAGCTTTTGGTAGTAAGATTGTAAAATTAGTTTTCTTCGAACGCTAGATTTAAAACTAATTCTGTAGAAGGTTGCCAAAGTTGTCAAAGCTGTCTCCCCTCAAACTTTTGATAATCGTAGTTTTTAGATATTATTTATATTTATTTAAAATTTGTTTATATGAAGTTGTATAGTAAAATTATTTAGTTGTACAATTACAAAAATAGCTTAATGTAAACGTAAAAATGTTCAATTATGAAACCAAACACTAACTAGTCTTCTATCCAAATTGATTTGATAGAATAAAAGAAAAACCGAAGCTTTTACGTGTATTACAAGTGCATCTTAAGTGCATGTTTTTTAATGTCTCCATGTGGTTTCACTGATGTTTCACTGATGTATGCCAGGCTATTAAAAGTATTAAATGCTTGAATAAATTACAAAAGTTTATCAATTTGTTCTTGATTATAAGAATACCATTAATGCTTTAACATATGGGATCCAACCTATTAATATATTGTTCAGTTTTGAGGTTTTGGTTTATGAGAGAGGGTCACAATTTCATGCATGTTTTGAAATATTCCTTAATATTTAGTTAAATTAAAGAAACAAATTATTTGGATTTCTTTTAATGAATTTTATTTTGCCTTTTTTCCAGGTGGGCAATGCTTCGGGTCCACATATAAATGTTAACCTAGCTCAATAAAAGAATAATAAATAATAAAATAAACAGAATAAGTGATAAAATGAGAATTTTTTTTGTTACACACTAAAGATTAGATAATATTTATTTCTTTTTTAAAATGGTAGGGTTAAATTTGAGTAAATGATGAAATTTATAGATCTTTGTTTTTCTAAATTTGCAACAAGTAATTCTTCCCTAAAAATTGATCCCCACATTTCAAATAACATTTTATACCAATTTATAATGTCATACAAATTCTTATTTATTCCATCGTTTTTAAACATAATTTTATATCATCTTATTTTCATTTATTTCAACTCATATTATCTATCCAAGCAAAGATCCAAACATAGGCTAAAAAAATAAAAATAGCATAAGAGGATGCCCCCTTTTGAAGTCTCAAAATGATGGAATCATCCAAGCTACTTTGGACTTTGGAGGTAGTTG
The DNA here is from genome assembly GCA_030737845.1 of Acorus calamus. Lineage (NCBI taxonomy): Eukaryota > Viridiplantae > Streptophyta > Magnoliopsida > Acorales > Acoraceae > Acorus > Acorus calamus. Next base: position 21,500,190 of record CM060864.1, on the reverse strand, counting down.
CACGTGATTTTCCTATAACTCATCATGTATTGTCACGTTGTGGTTAATTTGTACATTGAAAAATGTTAGTTACAGTATCACATAACTTCAATAGCTGTTTGTAACAAAATTTGTAAAAAATATGGATAAAAAAATCTATTATTTAATGTTAAAAAAAGTGGGACGATGAGATACTTATTTTTATCTTATAATGTTGATTTTTTTTGTTAAGTAAGCATTGAAAATAGATAATTGTCAATTTAGTTGTCAACCATTTAGTTATGGTTTGAATTACGCTTTTGTTTTGAATAATTTATAATAAATTTCATAATATAAAAATTAGTTTTTTAAATTCTAAAGTTTCAACCTCAACCAAAAACAGCTTAGGGATGGTGAAATAATTAAACAAGCAATCGATGGCCTATGTCCTGTATATGTAGATAGAATTGAAAAATATGTATGTATTATTGTATATTGGACAATGATAGGCAATGGGGTCCCCCTATGTCTTTGTTTCTGTTGTGTACTGTATAAAATTTTCAACATATGAACAGTGAAATTCATGAAAAAAAAACGTGAATAGTGAAGGGCAAATAATAATACTAAGGAGGAAATGCATGTAACCCCTCAAAGATTATGAATATCCATATATTTTTTATTTTTCTAAAAGTCCATATAAACTATTTACCTATGTCATTAGTAGTTTGAAACTGATGTATAGTTAAGTTAACCACATATAGTTAAATTATCTTATCACCCCTATCTATTTCACTCCAAACTACCTGTCCGAGCCATCTCTTCACCCAAACCAGCCTTTTATAGTCTTCCATAACCCCAATGGTTCAGGGGCGGAGCCAGGAATTAGAATAAAGAGGGCCCGTGATGCCAATAGACTTAAAATAATAAAAATATATATTTATAAAATAATATAATTATATGGAAATTTAAGATAATTAAAATTGATGAATAATGACCGAATCATTGAAGTAATGGACAATTTAGATAAAAATTATTTTTTTACTATTTTATCCACATTTAAAAAATCAAAAAATTTATTTAAATTTTTTTAAAAAAAACTTGCAATCTTATTATTTACAATCACATAAAATTTTTAAAAATAAATATGAAAAAACAATTGATCACAACACTAAGATACCCTTAAAGCATATATATAGAAAATTAACTTTCAAAAAAACCCAAGATATTCAAATTAGCGATCATGAAAATATAAAATAAATATCATTTTACCAAGGAAATACTATTTACCAATGAATTTATATATTTTACCAAGAAAATATTTCGCGGTTAAATATCACTTTTTTCTTACACTCACTTTCACTCATGGTTTCGGCCGGGGGGGGCGGGGGCGTCTTGGCTCCTCCCCTGTAATGGTTGAAAATATGACTTTTTGGAGGAAGAAGACTATGATTTAGTGGTTTTGTGTAAGCATAGATATTTTGATCTATTACAAATATCTTCTTTTTAAAAAAAATTAATTGTGAGGATTATATGAATATGTATATAAGTCATCTAATATTGTAGGAATATTCTTAAAATATAGAGCACAAAACTAATGGGATTATATGCTTAACCATAATAAAAATAAGTGGATTATATATGTATTTTTCCCCTAATAATAATAATAATGGCACGTTCGTGGTTTCAGCAGATGTGGGTGGCATTTATTGTGGGGGGTACGAGGCGAGTCACGGTCAGTCCGTTTTCGTAACGATAAAGCAATCCAAGCACGAGATCCGGTTTCATGTATCCGTTTTAACGGGTGAAAAATAAAAAAGTGAGTTCTGATTCTTAATAGTGTGAAAAATGTGCATCTTAAATTTGTTTGTATGTCCATTTAATTTTCACCAATTTCTGAGTCCACTTGTATGTTCCCTCTGATTTGCATGTCCTCATCATATAACACAATTTCTTCTTATCTTTTTTTTTTTTTTTGAAAAAAAAAGGCAATTGTCACATTGATGAGTGAAAGTGAGATTATAGGTTTGAATGAGAGATAAAAATATATAGAATAAGGACAAGAAATATTCAAAATAAAAACAAGCAAATGAATAAGCAAGGAACACATGCTATGAATAGGGTTGGTAAATGAGCCGAGCAGTTTGGGCTCGACTAAAACTCATTCATGCTCGTTCGATTAGACAAACGAGTCGAAATTGAACAATTTTTAAAGCTCGATTTGTAAATGAGTCGAGCTCGAGTCTAAACGAGCTTGTTACTTAATAGAAAAAAGGGGGACGAGCTGAGCCCGAACCCGAGCTTATGTTACTTTCACATGTAACATGTGTTGTAATTTGTGAAATGTAACATCTCAAATGTTAAATGAGATTTTTTTTTAGTTAAACGAGTTCGAGCCGAGCCATGATTCGAGCTTCAGCTTAACTTGTTTAACAAACGAGTCGAGCCAAATTTCAACCGAGCTTTTCACGAGCTTAAGGAGCCGAGCCTTATACTAAACGAGCCGAGCCTGAACATGTCAAAACTCGACTCGTTTATCACCTTTAGCTACGGGAGCTGAGCAAGTGATAGATGAGATATCAACCATGGGTTCCCTCTGGGTCACATCCCAATTCTCGCTCAAACCGTGATCTCAATGCCCCTGTGACAAAACACCCCCATTCGCGAACGAGGGAGACAGTTGACTCCCACATATTTTCGACGTAGACTCATGAACAACCGAAAATCACATCATTTCGGGTCCGTCAAATAGTTCAAATTGTTGTTGGAATCACCAAGAGACGGATGAGTTTGATTTGTCTGGAGCCCTGCACATGACACCGCCCAGCCCACATACCACTTCTCTTCGAGTGACAAATCCTTGTTAGATCATCCTCTGCTCTGCTCCTAGTTCCTCTACTCAATCTTCGGTTCATAACTGACGGGTCTGTCTATGAAAAAATAAGAATAAATGAAAATATCACATTTAATTCATTTTACTATTCAAAATGCACATAACACATGTTTTAAAAATCATATATCTTATCAAATAAAGTACGTCTGTACGTACTTTCATAAAATGCAAAATATATATTCCAGTAAATTAAAATTTTAATGAGGTATATATCTCATTAAAGTGAGTGAACGAGACTAACTAGAGATATAAAATTATATTTTAGATTATAAAAATGAATGATCGTAGCACCGCTAAATCATAAATAGTTAGCCCAATCAGAAACAGAGAGGTCTATTCTACTGGGCCGAAATCATGGCTCACCTTCATCAGGCCCATGAAGACCAGACAAACAAAAGGAAACCCTAATCAGAGTGACCATCTTGTCCTCAAAAACCCCTCTATATAAAGCTTCTGAACCTCTCCTCCCCACATAAGGTTATGCTTTCTCACTCTGCCGATTTGTTTTTCTAGGGTTTCTTTCTTTTTCCCCCTCATAGTTCTTCATTCTCTATTGATCCTCTATGTTCTTTATGTTTTTTTTCACAAAAAAAACGAAAGAGATTTGGGTGTGTTTGATTTATTGTGCACAAATAAGCCGATGATCCGGAAAAAAAATGAAGGAATCATGGTAATGTGCACGTAAAATAAGAAGTTGGGGAGGGTCACCATGTCTGCTCGCCATGAAATGCCTTTATAGGATCTGATTTGCGGGCCTGGGTTCGACCCACATTTGTTTTCTCTGTCTTTTTTGTTCTTCTCTTTTTTTTTTTCATTTGGTTTTTGAAAATGAATGTTCATCTAGTGATTTTGTATTATGAGTTATTTTTAATGTCGGTTTTATATATGTTTTTTTGAATAATGTTAGGGTAATTTTTATTATAGCCCCACCTGTAGCTATCCAATGAGGTGAGGTGCAGTGAAATTATTTTACATTTTGAAATTTAAAAGAATTCAATTTTTTTATTCTATCAGAATCTGTCCAAATCTGTATTGTTTAGTTGCATGATTTCAAAATTTTAATTTTCAAAAAATGAAATCCGTTTTAATCCCAATCCGTTTTGGGATTTAATTAAAAAATATATGTTACATAGACTATTTATAAAAAAAAGCATAAAATGTAGGAATGTTGCAAATGTGGATGTGTCTAAAAGAAGAGAACATCAAGAATGAAACGGAAGATGAAAAATCAATCACACAGTGAAAAAAGAAATAATAATCCATCCTTCGCTTATAGTCTAGATCTTTTATTTAAGTTGCATTTGAAAAACGGTTTTGAAAAAAAAAATTCATTTAAAAATAACTTTTTTTCAAAGAGCATATTTTTATTAGATTCGGAAAAAACAATTTTTTACTCAAAACAATACTTTAAAACAGTTTTTTGAAATACACAATTTTTTTTTAAATTTCTAAAAATAAATGATTTTTATAAGTAATGTTTTTCACTTCATCAAACACAGGATTACTGTTTCATGAAAAATTAATTTTTATAAGTAAAAATTGCTTTTCACTTTCCATTAGACACATGATCATTGATCATTGGGGAGAGTGTAGGGGTGGCCATGGGCCGGGCTTTTTTGGGCTGGCCTCGACCGGGCTTGAAGGGCTTCGGCCTAAAGTCTAAAATCAGGCCCGAGCCCGCCATAGGCCCGGCCATGAACGGGTCAAGTCCGGGCTGGGCTTTGTGGCCCACACTTTTTTTTTCTTCATTTTTTTAGTTAAATTAAAAATACAATAAAGTAAATAAAAAAGTTGAATAACTTGAATTGAAAATATTTTGAATAATAAAACTATTTAAATTGAATGTTGATATAATTTCACAATAATTACAAATTATAAGTTTACAACAAGAAATATTTGAACATTACTTGAATAACTACTATAGATTAGTGGAAAAAATTTTAATGGAACATTCCAATGATTAAATATTAGCTTGTGGGTGATGATTGCATCATAATAAAATGAGTATATCCCAACTAGGTTGACATCCACCCATTTTATCATTTATTTGCACAACTCTATCCAAAGCCATCCTTCAAGAAATGACAAAAATACAAGTAAATTTAAACTAAATTTTAATTTAAATTTACATCATCATCAAATTGGTCTTCAAGAGCCTCCCCAGCCAAGATAGTATCTAGATGTAAACGACTTCTATAATCATCCAATACTCAATTTTCAGTGTTTGACTACATTTTAAAATTCAAATTGCAATTGAATTTTTATCATAATATTCTTCAACAGCTATAATGGGATTCTCAATGTGGTGGAGTTTCCAATATTTTTAATTTTGATTGATTAAAATTTATTAGAAACCCCACACATAGAAAACCACACTACATTGAGAATCTCATTATAGTTGTTGGAGAATATTATAATAAAGATTTCAATTGCAATTTGAATTTTAAAATTCACAAATTTGAACTAATGCCAAAAAAAATAATGCTCTGGGAGTGAATGTCTTTCGAACGACATTCGAATGGCCATTCGAATGTAGTTCGAACAGGCCATTCGAAATTCGTTTCTATAACATTTATTTTTTAGAATATGAACTATCGTTCGAACAGCATTTGAATGACAGTTATACCGTTCGAACATGCCGTTCGAACAGTCGCTGTTCAACATGTTAGATTATATGCATCATTTAAATATATGATTATAAAAAAATATAATTTAAATTTTGAATTTGATGTTTGATTGAAATTTATTGGGAACACCACACATTGAAAATCTAAACACATTGGGAATCTCATTATAGTTGTAGAAGATAAAAAAATCAATTTACAATTTGAATTTAATGTATGATTTAAATTTATTGGGAACTTGACATATTGAAAACCTCACTACATTGGGAATATCTTAATATAGCCATTAGTGGAATCCACCATATTTCAAAAAATAGCTTTTGGAGAGGGTTTCAAAAAATATCCGATGGGGATGAGAGGGTTTTAAAAAAACCCTTAGGGCCCAAGACGGGGCCTACGGGCGGGCTTTCCCGGGCCGGGCTTTGGGTTTTCCAAAGGCCCAAGCCCGGCCCTATGGAAGGATCAGGCCCAAGCCGGGCCGGGCTTAGGCCCGAAAATTTCCAGGCCAGGTCCGGGTTCACGGGCCGTTTGGGCCCCCCTAGAGGAGTGGTTTAGAAAATGATTAAATTTAATTCTCTACGAACATAATAATCTCTAAAATACAATCATCAAATTTGTATTTTCCCCATGAGGAAGTTGGGTTACTTGTCATTAGAAAATAGCACAAGTTATTTGATTGGATATTGGATGATCGGATCACACGTCATCATATAACAACAACGACAAGAACGTAATCACCTGATTTTTTTTTTTGGGTAAACAAACCCATTGGGTCTATTTGTATTACTATCAAAAGTATTATCCAGTATACATCAAAACATGAGTATCAGGCAACTGAGCTTGTTCTATACAAGTGTACACCGAAGGCCAGACTGGAGTAATCCAACTCCGAATTCGATTATCTTGTAACTACATTGTAAATCCATTTATCTGCAATCTACAAGCTTTTTAGCCACCACTTCCGTTGACTTGACCGCAACTCAAGAGACTTTGCAAAGGGTTATGGAATCACCTGGTACATGGCATTGCCTAATCTGATCAATGTAGGCATGAATTGAAGCAGAGTTGTCCTAAGATTAAGGACAATCTCCGCATCCAAACACACACATAAATGAGTAAGACCCAAATGTCGAGCTTTTTGTACTGCTAGTCTAATGGCAGCTTATTCCATTTGGAGAGGAGAAGCGTATGTCCAACTACAAAATCCTACTCCAATAATGTTTATAGGAGAAACTTGAACATAATCATCGGATCTTTAGGGGCACTAGTGTTTACTTAGAAAATATACAGGAGTCGGTTCTGAATTTTATAAAATATCATAGGATGGCAAGCAGTGTGTTGTATATTGGGCGGAAAATAGTGATTGAGGGGTAGGGTTTAATTTGTTTTTTGTTTTGTTTGACGGTAGCCTCATTTACCATTATATTTTGAGCAGGTTTCGTTTTGATTTGAAATATAATTGAAGCGCATACTTGTCATTTCATAAAAAACAAAAAAACAAGAACAAGAACAAGAACGACATTAGCAAATATAAGTCTGGTGGTACAAATTTTATAACACCCAAAGCATTATTACAACACCACATTGATATCTATATGAAAAAATATAATTAAAACAAAAGCAAAGCAAACCCTCCAACCCTTTCTACACGTGCCTAGTGTGAATATGTGATTAGGGGTCGTGGGTGGATCTGATATCTGGATCCGAGAGAAATCTCTTCTCCTCAGATGTGGGATCCGAAGTATGTATTTTTCTTTTATTATCTAAAACTATCTCCAATTCACACTGTATAACTTTTTCTATTGATGTTTAGGGAGAGACTGCTATTATTATTTAAAACCCTCCAACCCATCAGAACACCCTAGGCTTAGCGACGACGGTGGAGTGCGTCATTACACGAAGGCTGAACTGCCCACCATTCACTCTGTCGTCCAGTTTCTCCATCCCCTTTGGCGGAAACAACTCGAAGTTTTGAACCAGTCGGCCTATCGTTATCCCGACAATAGGCAATGCCCGTATCATCCCTGGGCAGCTCCTCCTCCCAACCCCAAAAGGCAGATACCTGTGTAGTGACAAAGTTCATGCACAGCAGACATTCGATAAGTGTTGTATTCTATATGCCAAATGTGTAGACAAAACATTCTATAAGCTATTTCTAATTAAGAAGAATGTGATAAGTCATTCAAACTAATTGAATATCTTCAAATATATCAAGGGAGTGGATCATCCGGTTGTTTTTTTTTTTTTTTTACTAAATCAGACAGTACTCATTTCATCAAATGAACGGGACCATATGTAATGAATGGACACATCTTAATTCATATAAGTACCTGAAATCATTCCCGTGGGGCTCGACCGACGCCTCTTCCTCTAGGAACCGCTCGGGCCGGAACTCCTCAGGCCGGATCCAGTGATCGGGGTTGTTGGCTGATGTAGGACAGATTATGCAGATGGGACTATCAAAAGTGGTCCACCAAATAAATTCAAATCAATGGTCACGATCTCGGAATCGCATGAAATTTGACATGGTGAAATATATCGAGGAGATCTTCTGGATTAGTTGTTATACAACTAACAATTCGTATTTTTCGAAAATTCATTTATTTAGGGCTTTAAATTAGAGATTTTACTATTTTTTAGTAAGTTTTAGATTTGTGATATCTCAATCATAACAGATCGGAATTGATTTCTATCAATTCCCATGATCATTTAGGATCTCATAGAATCTGGAAAATTAGTTTTCGGATTTTACTATTTTTAGTAATTTTTTATTTTATGCTATTAGTATAAATAGCAGACTTATAATTTAGGGTTTTCAGTTTTTTATCAATAATATTTCAAAATTCCCTCTGTTTTGGGTTTTCTTCCTTGTGGATTCAAGGATTCCTTGTGGATTCAAGGAGTTTATGAGATCTCAACGCTTGTTGGATCTTTATTTTAGTTTTTCGCTGCGTTAGTTGGTATCAGAGCGAGGATTTGCCTTGTTGTGATGGCAAATAATGGAGGGGGAGACGACCAATCTAGCGACGCTGGTCTGTGGATTGGAGGATCTGTGGAAGGCGGTCGGGGAACAACGTGATCAGATGCGGGAACAACGAGATCAGATACAAGAACAACTGCAGGAGATCCGTACAATGATCGCTGGTCTGAACCTCAACGCCAATAACACACGTCCTAAAGGTGATAGGAGACGCGCCGAGGGAGTCGCCCAAGGCCGACCTATTGCTCAAAACACCGTTCGACGTCCCACTCGTTATCAACCCAATGATGAAGAAGACTCGGAGGATGAAGGAGAGTTTCAAGTATATCAGCCGAGAGGGCGGCGTATGGAGTACAACGATTACCGATTGAAAGCGGATATCCCGTATTTCAATGGTAATATGCAGATCGAGGATTTTCTCGATTGGATCTCGGAGGTCGAAGGATTCTTTGAGATGATGGAGGTTCCCGAAGAAAAGATGGTCAAATTGGTGGCTTTTCAATTGAAGAGCGGGGCCGCCGCTTGGTGGGACCAACTTCAGAGAACCCGACAACAGAGAGGAAGGGCACTAGTTCGTACGTGGAGGAAGATGAAACAACTCCTCATGGATCAATTTCTACCATTAAATTATGAACGATATGTGCCCCCATTGTATCAAAATTATCGCCAAGCCGCAATGGTGGAATCACGATTAGAGAGATCAAGCGTGCAAGTTATGGTTGATGGATCGATGGAGGCGACCAAAGAAAGTCCTTCAAAAATTCAGAAGAGTCTGAAGATGGAATCCTATGATCAACATCTGGTTGAATCAGATATTGATGAGGACAAAAGTAACAACACAACTGACGGCGATGATATATATGATGGTGCTGAGTTTGCAGAAGAAGAAGGAGAGCGGGTCAACCTCATCGTTGAACCAGAGATCGATGAGGACATGAGCAATAAAGAAGAAGGGGATGTTGTTTTCTCTGGTGATTCCAAAGATGTCATTGGAGGAGAACAAGAAGAGTTGTTTCTACGGTCCTTAACGGTGAACCCCAAGATGGAAGATCCCCTACAGAAGCTCGTGTTGCAAGAGATATGCACCATCAACAAGAGAATTTTGGATGTCATCATCAACAATGATAGCAATGAAGACTTTGCGGCTACTACTATGGTGAAGAAATTTGGGCTACAAATCGAAGTGCATTCAAATTTTTACATGATCAATTTTATTGAGAATAAATTTGAAGTCAAGAAAACGTCTCTTCTCTTGCCAAGGGTGAAATACAAAGAAACATCAATTGAAGAGCGGAAGAACTCGAGGACGAGTTCTTTTGAAGAAGAGGAGTCTGATGTAGGACAGATTATGCAGATGGGACTATCAAAAGTGGTCCACCAAATAAATTCAAATCAATGGTCACGATCTCGGAATCGCATGAAATTTGACATGGTGAAATATATCGAGGAGATCTTCTGGATTAGTTGTTATACAACTAACAATTCGTATTTTTCGAAAATTCATTTATTTAGGGCTTTAAATTAAATATTTTACTATTTTTAGTAAGTTTTAGATTTGTGATATCTCAATCATAACAGATCGGAATTGATTTCTATCAATTCCCATGATCATTTAGGATCTCATAGAATCTGAAAAATTAGTTTTCGGATTTTACTATTTTTAGTAATTTTTTATTTTATGCTATTAGTATAAATAGCAGACTTGTAATTTAGGGTTTTCAGTTTTTTATCAATAATATTTCAAAATTCCCTCTGTTTTGGGTTTTCTTCCTTGTGGATTCAAGGATTCCTTGTGGATTCAAGGAGTTTATGAGATCTCAACGCTTGTTGGATCTTTATTTTAGTTTTTCGCTGCGTTATTGGCTATCCAGTATCCACGAGGCGTTGACGATGACCCTAGACTCAGCGGGGATGTCGTAGCCGTTGATCTTGGCAGCGTGGAGGTTCATGTGGGGGACAAGGAGGGGGATCACCATGCGGAGGCGGAGGGTCTCCTTGATCACCGCCTGGAGGTAGGGGAGGCGTTGGGTGTCTGGTTCGGTGACTTGGACGCCTTTGCCAAGGACCGTATCGAGCTCGTGCCGGAGCTTCTGCTGGATGTCTGGGTGGTTTCCTAGCTCTAACACTGCCCACTCCATGGTCCATGTTGTGGTTTCTATTGCTGGAGTTTTTACAAACAGTGATCAATCATTGGAGGATGTAAATGTTAATAAAAGTGTTACGAAGAGAGAATGGAATAATGGGAATACTTGGATTCCACTTAGGGTTAAATCACTTTATATAGACAAATGAATAGTTACACATGTAATGCACTACACACATAATGAGATAACACATATAATCTAACAAAAAGATTACTGATTCCATTAACAGTAACTGATAAACAATTGTTAAACCATGTTTTTCAGTTCCAAATGAGTTGTAATATTACATAATTCATTTATTAGAAAATTGAAACTAAATACTGTTTGGGGCATTCTAGATAGTTTTTATTTTTTTTGCTAGGTAAATACTGTGACTTGATGAACAGATAACTTCTTTGCAAATTCTCTCATCAACCAATATCTAAGTCTTATAGTTGTGTGCAAAGAATATCAAAATCAAATTTAGCATATTTTCAATATAAATAAGTAGTTCTGATGAAGGCATTCATGTCCCAAATGAAAGAATAGCATGTTATTCATCCAAAATTAATATGGATTACCAAATTTTTGGATACCCTGTGACAAAATAAGAAAAAATGTTTAGTAACATAACTTATGATCAATTTCAGACGACCCAATCCAAACAATCTTTTTCAAAAGTGATCAAATAATTAATTTATGACTAATCTAAAATCAACTTATTCATCAAATTAATCAATATTTGGGTTGACTCATCAGTGCTCTAAAAATCAGGTCATTCATACAAGAACAAAAGTGAGTTACACCGTTGTCCGGACAAATCGATGGATGATTTGTGTTTGGTTGTGGGGTTGCAAAATTGTTTCTACAGGAATACGGGGTCTACAGGAAGTTCATTCCCCTAACCTTTGAAAATCGCAGTTTTTAAACATTATTTATCTGAAATATATACGCAGGAAGCTGTTATGATAAAATTGTTTGGTTGTACAATTGTAGAAGTAACTTTTTATAAACACAAAAGTTACTCAATCGTGCAACCAAATGTTTCCTTATACATGTAATTAGGTTGATAGTTGTTAGGAAACCAAAATCAAAATTGAAATGATGAAAGTACCCTTACCAGCAATGTTGACGTTCTCTATCATGTAGAGGAGGTGGTCCTCATTGATCTCCCCTTTGTTCACGGTTTCCAATATGTGATCGACCGCGCGCACATCTCCCCCTTCATCACGCCCTCCGCCTCTCTTTTGTTCGCCAGTTTCCTTCAAATTACAAAATTACCCTCAATCCCATCCTTTCTTTTTTGTAATTTTACAAAAAAAAAATCCAAAAGTATTTATAATATGTATTTTTTTACACATATATTCTTGAAAAATGTTATTTTATCAAAATAAACACGAGGAAACATTGTTTCTAACAGTACTTTTTAAAACATGCTTAAATTGTGCATAAATGTTTTTTATGGGTATATACGTAGAATTTTAAATATTTACCACTAAAAAAATATCAATTTGTCAAAATGCCTCCGGTGATAAAAAAGAGTTTAAATTATGTATGATCCTTATGAAGAATATTCTTGCAAAACTTGAAAACATATATCACGTAAAATTATATTTATAATAATATTAATACACAATTTAAATCATTTTAAAGGATATTACTAGAAATATAGTTTCACAAAGAATATTTTAACAAAATAGGATATATTTTTTTCTGGGTACAAAATAGGATATATGCAAAACCCCAGTATTTATATTGTGCACTAATATATCTCGAACAATTAAGAGCGTAGAATTTAAACATTTTTGACAGATTGATTGCAATAGACATTTAAATGGACTATTTTAAAAGTATAAGATTTATATATGTAAAAAAAAAAACTCAAAATGTAACACTTAATACATTTTACCATCCAAAATGCAATCTACACATGTTTTAATTTTTTTAAAATCATATACTTCATCTAATAAGATATTTATTTTTATAAAAAAATGAAACATATGCTCTAATAAATTGAACAATATCTTTTAAAAAAAATAGGACTGTAAAAATCGCCTAAGGTGGCGTTTGATTAAAAGTGTTGATATTTATTTGTGGTGCTTATAGAATGTTATTTAGGTTAATTTTATGAAATGTTTTTTTCATTGATATTTGATTCACCACTTTATATAAAACCTAATTTAACAATGAAATAAGAAGTATTTTTAAATAAAGTACTTATATGTGAATTAGTATGCACTTAAAAAACAAAACAAAAGAGGACTCACTTTCTTTCCTCCAAGAAGTCATCCTTGAAGATCTTCCACCTCCTCTCCTTGATATCCTCGCTCACCTTGAGGTACCCCCTCAAGAAGGGCCTCAAAATCGGAATAAAATCAGCATAGTTATACTCCAAGCTCTGCCCGAGTCGGCTCCTCTCATTGTTCAGCGCCCTCAGCTTCAAGAACAGCGGATCCTCCTCGCTCTCGAATCGCCGATCGAACATGATCCGGTAATTATTGTACATCATCAGCTGAAGCCGCTGCCTCAAAACGATCCCCTCCGTCGCCGCCTTCGGATTCCCCCTCAAATCCTCCACAACCCTCTCCATTTCGAATTCGAACCCCTCCGGTTCTGCTGGACCACCTTGTTCGTGAAGAAGGGGACGGTCATGATCCGCCTCATCTTCCTCCAGTGGTCGCCGTAGACGGTGAAGACCATGTCCTGGCCCTTCCCGGAGAAGATGTCGAAGACGGAGTTTCGGGACCGGGACCCGAATTCGACCCCCTGCGTGTGGAGGACGACGCGGGCGAGGTCGGCGGAGGAGACGTAGACGAGGTTGCGCTGCCCCATTCGGAGGAGGAGGACATCGCCGAAGCGGCGGGCGAGGTCGGCGAGGCTCTGGGGGTTGAGGTCGTCGCCGAATTGGAACCAGTTGCCGAAGATCGGGACCGGGAGGGGGCCCGGAGGGAGGCGGAGCTTACGGCCGCGGAGGGTGGAGAGGAGGATTGCGAGGGTTGAGGAGACGAAGATGGCGATTAGGGTTTTGTACAGGATTTCGAGATCCATTTTTTGGTATTTTTTTGTAGAGAATTTCGAGATCCATTTTGTAGAGAATTTGATGGTTCTGAAGAGAGGAAAGGGATCTGGGAGGGGTTTTATAGTGGGTTTGGTGGGAACTGGGTGGGCTCTATTGAAGTGGCGGGATTTTGTTTTTTAAGAACTCCGGTTACATGGCGTTTGAAAACACAATTTGAAAAATAGTTTTTAATTTTTATAATTTTATACACATTTTTTAATGGTGTAATAATAATGATTTAATGGTGTAATAATGATGATTATTTTATAAAACACAGATTTATAGTTTAGAGATAAAATCTAGTAATAATAATGTATTTAAGTGACATGTTTGGTAACAGTTTTTATCTTTTAAATAATGATGTATTTGAATTGATGTGACCTAAAAAGCTAAAAAGTGCTTTTGAGATTTGTTGTCAAACATGACCTTAGTTTTACGGTCTCATTTACATTGTTAGTTTGATAAAAAAAAATTATAAATAATATCGTTCGCTTCAATTGATAGAGGGTGTATATTGGTACCCCCAACTCAATAGCAGGTGCCCATGCCCTGTTGAAAAGTATTTGAACGTTTTTTTTATTTGCAGAAAGCCATTTTTTTTATACCCAATCTAAATCCATATATAAAAAATCAGAAATATCCATATTCGAATAACTAGGATGGGGATATAGATATCAGTCTATCTGATCTAAAAAATATTTGCATCTAACATATGTTATCAAAATATGTATATATATACGCTGATATGTTGGTGCGATAACGGGTCCTTCACTTCAGGTGGTGGTCGAAATGCTCGTAGCGTCGTCTCTTCCACTCTTGGAGGTAGCAAACAACGATGGATTCGGAGAAACAAAACCCCTCAAAATGGCTAGGGTTTCTTAATCCAGTCACAACATTGATGATCAGTCAATGAGGGGAAGGGGTGGGTGATGGAGTGAGTCAATGTGATTTGATGTATCAAGGACACATGTTGGTAGATGACAACACTTGTCGGTTGTATCGAACAGTGAGGATTAATGCTTGCTTGTGTTATTTTTGGACAATCAAGATTTAATCTAAAAAAGTGAGTCTACTGATCAAATGACTGTCATTCGATATGGGGGTATGATTGGGTTATGTAAAATGACGTGATAGAAATTTTTCATAATGATATTAAGGGGCATTTTAATTATTTGACATTCATAAGCCACAATAAACAATTTCAAGTTTTCAACATTTTTTTATAATAATTAACAGACTCTAATTACCTTATCCAGACATAATTATCAAAATTTATTCTTATAACAAATAATTTTTTGAGACTATTCTACTGTATTCTCTCCTATCCTTGCAGTTTGACTTACGCTCCACCCCCAAACGGTGGGGAGGCATACAACCACAAATTCCATATCCATTATGTCAGGATGCATCATGAATTTGTCAACCAAGTTACCATATAAATATCTGACTGAATTAAAAAAACATGTGATGCATCATAGGATCAGAAATCAACGTATTATAAGAATACAAAAAAATAAAAATATTTAATAGCCTTTACAACTGACTTCAATGGATTAGTTGGTAATGGGCTGGACAAAGGCCCATGGACTATTAGGGAATTGGTACACTCAAATCCATTTTTAACCCTAATTTCAGCTCTATATGTGTCGATAGATTTCCATTGACGCATATACTATCGATGCATATGCTTATGTTAATGAGGTATATAATTCGAAATAATTTTTTTACATTTTCTATATATGCATTCATGTAATTCATTTGAGTATATGTTTCATTTTTTTATATAAAAACATGTACCTCATTAGATGATGCATACTAATTTTAAAAAATTCAAAACACATATAAACTGGAACTGAGGCTGAAAATGGGGCTGGATATAACATTATCCTTAGGGTATTGGGTATATTTTGAGGCAATTTGTCTTTGTGAAGGGCTCTGTTACACCTAAATCAATTTTCAACCCCAATTTCAACCTTATATGCGTTAATAGAAAATTAACGATGTATATGTTCACGTTAACAATGCATATATTTCAAAAGAATTTTTTTACACTTTCTATAAATGTAGTATATGTTTTTTTTTATATAAAAACATGTACTTCATTAGATGAGATATATTATTTTTAAATATTCGAAACACATGTAAACTAGAATTAAGGGTGGAAATAAGGTTGGACGTAATATTATCCTTTTGTAAAAATGATATGTCCAGCCTGCAGCGCCAATTACAGTCCATACTGTTTTTTTTTTAATCATACTCTCTCACTGGAGCACGTATTGTTATATGAAATGAAATATATACTGACATATATTAGTGTATTTTTTAACACTGAGAAAATGATTTTTTTTTTTTCATCATACAGTATAATAAAAACGCATGCACTATGATAGCACAGTTTATACTATGATATAACAGTGTATAAGGCTGTATAAACAGATAGAGGTAGATTATCAGTTTGATTGTAAGGTAAACCATGAAAAATCTCTTTGTCTTAAAAAAAAAAATAATAATAAATATTTACAACCCCACACGACTTTAATTAATGTGGAAAAATTTAAAGTAAGACGAGAATCAATCATAACCTAGAAAAAACATGAGAATGACAATTATAAAAGAGAGGATTAATTTATTTGTTTTTTGTGAAAGGCCTCGCAAGACACAAAATATATATTACATATCAGTTTTTTTTCTACATAGGCCTCATAGGGCGATTACAATAAACTAGCAGGGACAGAGCCCACTAATACATCAACAAAACCTAGCCCAAAGACTGTGACCACATTTTTCCTTCACCTGCTCAAAGCAAGATTTGAAACCATTACCCCCCAACCCCAAGTGGGACTATATTATATGTCACTTAGAACCTTTAAATTTTTTTTTTATTTTTAGGTCCCTATAAATTATATGATTTAGTGATTAATCACTCGTTTCTTCATATTTCGGTTTAAGTCTCTAAATTTAAAAGGAATGTTTCTTATTAGTCCATAGGAGAGACTTATTCCTAAATTATTTAGTTTTCTTTTTAGTTCATGTGAATGACTAAAATGAACACATCCTTTAGATCTGGAGATTTAAACTGAAATATGAAGAAGTGAGAGATCGATAACTAAATCATATAATTTATGGAGACTTAAAAATAAAAAAAAACCCTAAAAAACACTCATTGGAGGTAAAGTCCCAAAAAGAACCGCACTATATATTGACGTATGATTCAGGCTCTGCCCAACAAAATGGACAAAGTATGTCCATATGTATTCCAAATGAATCTAACAAGACTCAAGTGGGGAGTCTATCTCGTATGAGCTGCCATAAAAACAGCTAGCTATATCTTAGGGAAGATAGGAATCTTCCATGTTCTTTTTCAAAATCAAGCAGCCGCAATTTTTTTAAAAAAAACTGAGGTTGATATTTGTTACTCGGTTTTTATTTTTGAATAATTATAAATGTATCTATGCAATTCATTGAAATATATGCTTCATTTTTTTTTATAAAAATATGTATCTCATTAGATGAGATATATTCTTTTTAAAAATTTAAAATATATGTAAACTAAAATTAGAGCTGGAAATGGGGTTGCACGTAATATTATCCTATAAGAATATATGATACATCACATGTTTTTCTTAATTCAGTCAGATTTTTACTGGTCTTCCCAAATAAAACTAATAAATAATATGACATATAAATGAACCACTATGAAAAACCTGTAATAAAATAAGACAATTTGATAATCAAATCCTTTTAATCCTAATGATTTAAATAAAAATATAAATAAATAAATAATGTACCCCATCCACATCCCACCAACAAAATAATAAAAATAAAATTCAAATGAAAATATACCCCTTCTTTGATAACGATAAGTATTAAAAAAATATTTAAAATAAACATTAAAGCCTTTAAAGCTATAATTTTTTTGAAATTTAATGAGATTTGTTAAATGTGTAATTTATATTCTTTTAAAATAAATTTTAATTTATATGTTAGAGAATTTGTTAACATATAAAATAATATAAAATCTACAGTATATTCTATTGAAAATTTTAAGATAAAATTAAGAGAAAAAAATATTAATTTAGGATAATAATTGACTCTAATAAATTTGTTAGAGGATAAAGATGTAAAATTATGTCACATACACTTGAAAACACTTCCCGTTTACATAGATATGGTAACTAAAGTTGATAGTAGCCTTTATAATAGTCTTTAATGATTTAGTTAGTAATGGGCAGGGAAAACCCCACGGACTATTAGGCATTGGGTATATTTTGAGGTTTTTTTTATTTTTTTTATTTTGGGGAAAATGATTAAACAAATCTCCTAAAAATTAGAAATACCAAGATCAACCACTTTTTAAAATTGTACTTAAAAAAATTCTTATTTCATAATTTTGAAAATATAAATGACTAATCCACCATTATGCAATTATATCATTAACATCTCTCTAAACCTTGTTAGGTTATTCCGCACCAAAAACTTATTTGTGACTATAAAATGACCGAGTATAATAACAATGAAATCATTATCAACAACGAGATCATCATAGTCCATGATGTTCTTACTCTTTAACACACTAAACTTTTCTACATTTTTTAGAACTTTTATGGCCCCAAAAAATAAGTTCTATATTTGCTTTAAATAAAGCATTAGATTATTCACATATCTCAAAACGGCAGTTGATTTCCGTGGGATTAGGACAAACAGGCAGTGGCAAAAATAAAAAAGAAGTGAACAGTTGATGTTGGGCTGATCCAAAAAAGAAACGAAACGAAAAGAGGCCTACCTAACATCTTGAGTGGGCTTAGACTTAAGAATCCCACACCCTTATTGGCCCACACTTTGAATATGTATGATTACATTTTCAGGGAAGGAAAATGTTCCGGTTCCAACTTCAAACTCAGTTTACATTCATTTTTATTATTTTAAAAATAATATATATTTTTATAAAATATAAAGTATACACTCTAATGAATTGTATAGACACAATTATAAGCCTTGTATAAAAATTTCTAACTGGACATACATAACAAAGTACATGAGATTATAAAATAAATTGAGTGTAACAAAACTCTACACGAAACTAGGGTTAAAATATTCATTGAATGTTAGCTGAATACTAGTTAAGTGCACGCGCTAATGCACGTGTTAGTTACTAATCACAGATACATAATGAATCATATCTTGAACTGACTTTTAAAATCCAAGAACTTTGAATCAATCTTCTAATTCGTTTAAACTACACGGCATGACCAGCAAAACAAAATAAATAAATAAAACACTATATTTACAGTAAATATGTTACTAAGAAATAAACATGTCTAAACAGGCTAACAATGCGCCTAGCACTATGTTAAGAACTTGAACACACTTATGACTATTTTAATTAGTATTGGTCATGAAGAGTGCACGTTTCATGAGATTTGCAAACAAGTGCTTTTTCAAGTACTTGGCAGCATGATACTCTCCATGACCTGCAATGAGAAATCATCGTCAGTAAGTCCAAAAAATAATTCATTACACTGCAAAATTATGCAAATTACACAAGGCAGAAGAGAAGCATACCGTCAAATATCCCAAACATGCAAATTGTCTGTTCATCAACCTTTGACAGTTTAACATCAAAGAAATCCTCCTTTGTAACTCGCTTTCCTCTAAAACTTGAGAAACCACAACTCAATCTTCCATCTTTATTTACAATCAATTAAAAAATCCATGAGAATTACGTGATATAGCCCTCTAAACAAAGCATCAAAACAAATAGGAAGGGGGAAATGCAAACGTATGTAGTCAAATATGTAAGATTGCAAGTATGTTTCAATCAAGTAATGCACAGAAATCAATTTAGAAGATTGAAATACAAAACAAAAGGTTCAATTAAGTTTATATAGTCCCCCAACCCTCTGAATTTGGTCAAATTTCTTATTGAAGTTGGAATTCAAGGTGGATTCGTGTGTCAGAGACAGAGAACATGTAAACAGGAAAAAGTTGTCCATGCAGATGTTCACAAATTTCAGGCTATATTGGCTTAGTTTCCTCAAAAGTATTTTTCACAAACTTTTTTGCACAACTGAAATGTAAAATTACGAAATAAAACATTTATAGAAGTGCATGTTCATAAAAAACAATTGTCAATGTACATGTTCATGAAATATATCAGTTATCACCCTAACTTTATACTGCTCTGATTTTTTGAAGTAAATTTTTTCACAAAGATGCTATATAGCCCTCAACCGAATCTAGATTTTGTTATACCAGGGACCTTATCATCTAAATTTTTTCACCAGTCATTTTTATGAGATTTCCAGTTGAAAGTTTATATAAGATATGATACCAAAGATTAAGTAGTCATCTCTAAAGCAGATGTCATCAAATATCTGACCAACAATTAAAACTTCTCCCTGGATAGTTAATCTGTACAGTCATGATCAATAGGTGGGGGTGTTTTCTCAAGAAAAGGGAGACAGGGACATGTATGTTCAAATAATGAAGATCACCATGTAAAAAATGAACATCTAGTAATCATTAGTGTCAATAAAATCTTGCCCAACTATATGAAGTCAGTTTTCATGGTTACCAGCACATGTTTAAGAGGCCACTCCACAAAGTTCACATGTCAAAAAAAAAAAAAAAACAACTGAGAGACCAGCCAACGGATAAGGGGGGTCTACCTTGGTGGCCTTTATGTAGAAATCTTGGTAACATGAAGAAACTGAAAAACCTATTACAAATAAGAAAAGACGATTAAGGATTTGCAGCAGATGAATGCACTACAAATAGACGATAAGTATTAATGAAGAACCTCATGAATAGTTAATGAAGAACTGAAAATTGTAAGTAAAATTAAAAAAAAAAACTCACCATCATAACTTTCACCCCGCAGTGCAAATGGATATAAAGTTTCAACAAAAATTGGAATATGAAGTTGGGGTATCAAGCCTCTGTTAAATTCTATAGGTACAAACAAATTCAGCATACCAAAATATATGCCAACACCATCAAGAATCTATCCTTGGGCTAAATTTATTGTCATTGCAAAATATAATCGATCAGGGAAATGTTTTCTTGTGAATTTAAAAGGAAGTGCATCGTACTGTGTTGCTTGCTTGTGCATTTTCTGATAACCCGAGCTAACTTAGGAAGTTCTATAATGGGCACATATCAGACATTCCTTTACAGTTTAGAACTTACAAAAATAAAAAGACACAAAAATATGCATATATATTAAAGTGAGAGGCAATTCATATGTGGACCCGTAACCAGTGTTGACCCAAATCAGTGGAATTAGCATTAAATAGTCCTCTCAAATACCATTTATAGAAGAAAAAAAATTCAGTAATGAACATGAATATCGAGTGTCAAACAAGCACCAAAATGCGGACACGGGTTTTCTTTGTAATGGAGGAACTTAAATTCACCTATTCATATTAGTGGAAATGAAACACTATCCACCAAAAAAACTCAAAAAAAATGAAAACCACACTATCAAACAATGAAAAAGAGACATGGACCAAAAAAAAGAAGCAAGAGAAGCACATACATTCACATCAAGAGAAGCAACTACATTCGGCCAAATAAACAAAAATCCCAAATGCAAAACCCTAAAAACCATTACATGAATCAAACCTTAAAAACCATCAAATGAACAAAAATTTCAACAAAATGCACATATATTCCATACACTCAGTCAAATAATAAAATATAAAGTGCACATATATTTTTATAAAATGCACATATATTTTTATAATATATAAAATATACACTCTAATGAATTGTATAGACACAATTATAAGCCTTGTATAAAAATTTCTAACCGGACATACATAACAAAGTACATGAGATTATAAAATAAATTGAGTGTAACAAAGCTCTACATCAACCTAGGGTTAAAATATTCATTGAATGTTAGCTGAATATATTGTAATATTTTAGGGTATTTAAGAATAGCCTTACAGTGGAAGTAAAAAAAGAATTTTCATTTTATATAATGGTCAGTGGCGGAGCCACCATGAGCCTGGGGGGGCAGCCCCCCCTGGGTTTTGCTCTTTTTTTTCTTCTAAACTACTTTTTTTTATTAATTGATTTTAATTGAGTCCATAGGTCATAACCTCACCTACATATGAAATTCTTTGATAAAAATGTTATATTCAATTATTTTTATCAACAAAAATTCAGACTACACATGTTTTCAATTTTTTAAAATAGTAAACATCATATAATGATGTACATAATTTGACAAAAAAATATGCATCGCTCCATTTTGAGTTAATTGAATTCATTTTTAAGTTTAAAAAATATTTAACAGGGTGTATACATCGTCTAACGAGGTATATGTTTCCCTGTATTTCTAATAAGATATACAAAACTATATTTTGCACTGTAAAAAAACTGAGTGTAACAGTACCTATTCCCTAAACAACAACACTCAATCACTCAACATTTTCAGAATATGAAACCTCGTCGATGTCAAATTTAAATGTATGTATTGTTTATTAGATTTATATTTTGACATTTTTTTATGAATCATCGACATGAAATTTAATATATTATTATAAAATTTGATAATGATTTTTTTTATAATTATTCAATGACATATTTTATGTGAATGTCCTTATTTCATTTTTTTAAATATACTATTAATTTTTTAAAAAAACAATGATATAAACTTAAAAAATTTTATACAAGTCACATTATGCTTCTCATTATAAAAATTATGGCTCCACCACTGATAATACTCCACTCAAAAACCGGTGTCCCTACCACCAGGCCAATGCAATGTGGGGACTACAGAATAAACCTCGACACCACGCCAATGCAATGTGGGGACTACTGAATAAACCTCTAGCTGCGAGTGTATGACCAGTTCTTTTCATGGACGAGGTTTCTAATTGTAAACTTTGATTCAGTAATCTTTAGTCATGTAAGTTCCAGACTTCAGTTGGCCAAAGTGTTGTGACATTTGTTTTGATTCTGAATCAACGATGGAACGTATTGACTTTGATTAAATTGCTTCTTGTGATACTTACCAAGGGAGATTTTTGTGTCAACTTCCCTTGTCTTTTATTAAAAGACTTCAATAAAAAAATCATCGAATTATATACTTATAATAATGAGGTGGTATATGCATTAATATTTTTTTTATACATTTTTTATATATACATTAATGGAATTCATTGAAACATATGTATATCTTTGTATAAAAGTATGTATCTCATTAAATGATGTATAAACTGGGGTTGAAAATAAACTGTACATAACATTATTTGTATTTTAAACTAATTAAGTTTTTAAAATCACAGTTTTCATAGTTTTTTATATTTGTTTTTTACATTGAAAAACCAAAGGCTCCTTTTAATTTAGACGTACGCTTGAATCCAACTTTTATTTCATTTTTTCAAATGTAAAATTCGACTAAACAAGTATCCAAACATGGTCGACCGTGTTAAGAGATTTTCCTATGTTCATTTTGAATTTTTTAAATATACACTAATATGATGAAGTGATATTTTTACAAAAATAAATACATATTCCACCGAATTGATTTCATGTATTTTCACATTTATTTTAAGGGATATATATATATATACATAACCCGTAGTTTGCTAATATCTAGATCAACCCCTCATTTTACTCCATATAGCCCCCTCTAATTTAACAATTTATTCATGTACTACCCTATAAGATGAAATGATTAAAATGCCCATACCAATGTTCAGGAATTGCTGTCGCATGAGCGGTTCAGTCACGGCACGCTGTCAAATGTGGGGATATACGGAGAATGCTTGTGCGCCCGCTAGGGTTCTGTCGGTAAACGCTCAATCTAAAAAAAAATAAGTAAAACAAAATCTCATGCAATCTAGCCCTGGCTCCGCTGACTTCTCTCTGTTTTCTTCTTCATCGACGAGGACAGAGGACCCCACGCTTCTTCGATCTTATTCTTCATCAGATCTCTCTTTGATTTCTCTCTCTTTACTCTGATTCTCTCTGGCCCTCGCTGCATCTGTCTCAGTCCCACCCCCTCTCATTATTTGATTTAGGTCCCCCACTTTTAAACAGCTGGCCATGCTTTGTTATTGTTATTGTAATTGTTTTTCTTTCTGAGGTGACATTCATGTGAAACAATTTTTTTTATTTTTTTTTCTTCACAAGTGGCATTCATTTGAGGTGTGGAAGTGGTCTTGCAATAAATGTTGAGGAGTGATCTTGCATGCCACGCGTGAGAGGTGTGAGAGTAGGATTCATATGAGATTTTACTTGTTTGGGAATGGGTATATGTATAATTAGTGAAACCTTACCAAATATTCAAAGGTCGGATCAACGTGGAACTTCCACGATATGTTGAAGCGGCTCACGTTGTGGTGGAACACAGCGATCTCTCATCAGTGCGCAACCTGTTCGGCGATATGTCCCACAGAATTCTAGTCATGTACACGACACGACGATTCTTTTCGGGACTGAGTATGGGACTTCCATGGACCATTGATCATAAGGATTTCCTCTCAACACCTCCTCGCCCCAACTAGCAATGCGGTGAGGACCTTGCTATCTTCACGAATCACAACATCCTCTATAGTAAATCCAAACTTCTTGAACGAATCCAGATAAGCTATCCAATCCGTTCACGATACTATCCGATCAGTCGATGCCAAGAATGGCTTCACATAGGTCCGATCGGGCGTGATATTGGGCGAGATCTACTACAAGGTCGCAGAGTTTCCCTGCCGGGCTGTGCCCAATGGTTGGCATGGGAAGCTTTGGGACCATTTTTTTTTTATAGAAAACTTAACTTAAACTATATAACTTTCAGAAGGGCCTTTGGACTTCATGACCTCCTCCAACAATGTCCCCTTCCCTCCCACTTTCACCATCTCCACCGTCAATCGTGCGCTTGCGCAAGCGTTCAATTTGATATTCCTAGGCGTGTGCGACGAGCTCATTCAAATCATCATTCAAATCATGGACAGGAGATTCTTCGAATTGGGATTGAAAGCGGAGGGTGTTTTAAAGATTCAGAGCTCTCAACTTTGAGAATAGGGCATCCGGGAGATAGAAGAAGCTCATTCGCTGATTTTGGGGGCATGAATATTTTAGCTATTTTCATAAATCTTTTTGAATTTTTGTCAAATGTCAGGGGTTATATTAATAGATGTTTGCATGTTCCCATTGAATAACAGAATATTCATAGTATATTTTTAAAAAATAGAGATGATAAATTAACCCAAGGTGTTGTCTGTTTAACTAGGACAAAAATTGGACAAATTAGGCAATAATGATTCTGGCCCCAACTTCACACGCCCCAAACTGGGTCTCATGATGTAGTAAGTGTATATTGTCAATTATACCCTTAATGATTGTGGAGAATTATAACTGCCGATTATGTTTGGATTACCATTGCCGATACTATTCGATCTTCAGCAATCAAAACCGAATCATACACGATGAATAAATTGTAGCAGTCACAGAATTCAACAATGAATGCGACATCTCCTCGTCTGACGACGCCTTGACATCCACCCCCGCCTCCGTCAGTCTCCACAGCTCCGACGCCTGCCCCGTCGCAACCTCTCTCTGCCTCGCCCTCCTCTTCAAATCTGTCGCCGTCCGCTTCATCCCCTCCGACCCATCTTCACCGATCTTCCTCCAGTGCGGTCTCGACACCGTCTCCGACGACCTCGACTCCCTCCTCCGCTACATTGACAGCAGGTTCGTCGGCCCCCCATCACTGTCCCCGGTCCCTTCTCCTCCAGATCTCCGGCGACCTCAACTCCCTCCTCCGCATCGTCGACGGCAGCTTCCTATTTTTAAACGACGAACTGTCTGGGATAACCGCAAAAGCGAGGTCGTCATTGGAGACGGAGAAGGTGAAGTAAATCGAAAGCGAGGTTATGTATTGTTTTGTTGTATTTAAATTGTGAAAACTGTATATTGATTAATACTGTTACATTTATAAATGTAACAGTTAATGAATATTACGGTTTGTTGCGAAAGATACACATTTAAGCAATAAACAATTTTTTGTTATTTTGTTACATTTGAAATGTAAGTCTTGTAAATGTGTATATTATTTTTTGTAT
The DNA here is from genome assembly GCA_030737845.1 of Acorus calamus. Lineage (NCBI taxonomy): Eukaryota > Viridiplantae > Streptophyta > Magnoliopsida > Acorales > Acoraceae > Acorus > Acorus calamus. The sequence continues at coordinate 21,474,486 of CM060864.1, read as the reverse complement.
TTACATTTGAAATGTAACAGTCTTGTAACGACATAATGTTATTTAACATGCGGATTCATGGATATTTCAAGGATCAATATCATATTATTATACATGACTATTTGGTTTGTAGAGGAATCTGTTACATTTATTCTCCTCTTTTATTATTTCTACAACATTTTTTAACATGAATATCATAAACTGTTACATTCACATATTCATGTTACATTTATGCATCACTGTTATATTTATGCAACATTGTTACATTCTGTTACATTCGTAAATGTAACATTAAATCGCATACACATAATAATTTTTATTTGTTACATTTGTAAATATAACAGTTAATCACATACATGTAATGATTTATATATTTGTAAATGTAACAGTTAACTACATGTGTATTATTGTGGAAGTGTTACATTTTTTACATGACAATGTATTTTTTGTATTATTTTGATAATTTTGGTGTAATTTTGATGAAAAACTATTTAGATAATTTTTGTGTAAGTTAGGTAAGTTTTGGTGTAAAATTCATAAGATTTTCAAAATTCAAATTTTGAAATAAGCAAATTTTAGAGTGGGATATATTTTTCAAAATAGGTAAATTTTAAAATAAGCAAATTCAAATTAATGTGAAAGATTAATAAGAGAAAAAAATGGGGATTTTGGTTAATGAGATCTATTTTTAATAAAGAACATATTTGTATTTTATCATTTTACTCATTTTCAAAAGTCAACTAGCCAATCAATAAGGTGATAACACCTTATGGGGGGCCTATGAGTTAGTGTCAGGGTCTCATCACTCAAAATTAGGGGTTATATGTATTTTTAGAAAATGAGGGGTTGATCTGAATATAGGCTAACATTAAAGGAGCTATATGCATTTTTTCCTTATTTTAAACTCTATTATTTCATAAGACAAGTTATAATCCTAAAAATCGGCTGATTGTACGAGTGTCCCCAAACAAACGATTTTTTTTTCCTTCGATTCTAGTGTAAAATAGGCATGCATAAATTAGACATTTTGTTTCTGTTTGGATAACAGAATTGAGTTATTCTGGATAGATAATTATGCTAATATAGATAACAAATCTACATGAATAAAAGATTTTCTGTTTGGTTGTGTTTTTTTTATTTTCATTGAAAAACGTAAGAATAAATATTGAGTTGTTTGGTTGATAAATAATAATATATAAATAAAGTGTAAAAAAGTTGATTTGACATGTGGGCCCATGAGAATAGATAAAATGAGTATAGCTTATCCTATAGATTACATAGAATTGTTATACTCTCTTATACTCGTTTAAACTGACTTAATAATACCAAATTATACTCTTCAAACAAACAATCATTTTACTTATCCATTTTTATATCACCCTTATACTACCCTTATACCCGTCTATTCCGCTTCCCAAACAGGTCATTTTTAAGTATTTAACCCCTTTTGAGGTGTGGAATAAGTGTTGAATGAAATGAAAATAACAATAAATAAAAAAAGGAGTTAGAAAGAATAAAGAAAGAATAAACGAAAGTCTTAAATCTTAATTTTTGTGGGAAGCTGAAATAACTTATTCATGTATTATACAAGTTAAAAAGACAACAAAAACAAAAAAAAATAAAGATAACAAATAAGAAAAATTCATCCTAAATAAGGTTGGTGGCTTAGGAATCAACGAGCTTAGGTGAAAGTCTTTCGCAGCAGACAGATGAACTTACTCCGAAAGCAGAATAGGGAGCCCATTGAAATTAAGCTGTGGCTATTCCTTTCAAAGGTATGCCTGTTCTATGTAGATGGTCAACGAATGGAAGAAGTCCTAGCTTCAAGTCTATTGTGTTCATGGTTTTTTAAGGGAAAAATCCAAATAACTTCATGTAAATTGCCTAAAATCTATATAACCCTCTTAAAACATCTATATAAATTCAAATGCCCCTCTGAGTTAAATTTCTGTTAATAATTGAGGAATATTATGCGAATTTTCTGTTTTGTTAAGTTTAACTGAAAACACAGTATATCAAAAATCATTATAATTGATTAAAAATATGAAAAATCTTCTGCACATGACAATTTTATCCTTACAGAGAAATTATAAAACCATACCCAGAGGAATAAAATCGTCATTTAGATAGAATTTTTCGCATTTTAACGCATTGTTGGGGGTTTTTGAGATACCGTGTTTTCAGTCAGGGTCAACAAAACAAAATATTCACATAATATCCATCATCTGTTAATGAAAATTTAACTGAAGAAGTTATTTAGATTTACATAGATGTTTAGGTGGTTATATTGATTTTTGGAAAAGGTCAGAGGTTTATGGATTCAGGCAGTTGGGGCCTTATTTGGATTTTTTCCTTTTTTATTGAGCCCTCTGAGAAATGCATGTCATGCTGTCACAGCTGCACCAAATTGTTGTGAGTGGACACTGTCCACCGTGAAATCAAAGAGAAATAGACGGATTTTTAATGACTTTGTACTGTAATATTTTTTTACTGGATTTGTGTTGTGATGAGAGAATGTGGACTTGACTCGTATTGGAGAACCCTGTGTTGATTGTTTTTTTTTATTTTTATGACATTGCTTTCCATTCATCATATCCTTCTTAGTTGATCTATTATCATAGTAGATTCATTCACCGTCGAGGTTCACTCTGCAATGCATATGGGTAACATATATATTTTAATGGCACAGTACACATGGTGAACAAGTATCATCAAATCTAAGAGATTCAAAAAATTTGATGTTTAGAGTTATATGTTTAAAATTTGTCTTTTCTTATCGAAAAAATCGTCTTAGATTGTTAGACAAGGTGCCTCTAATTCCATTTCTTTACGACTTACTATTTTCAATCACTAATCTTTGATTCCACATCTTCTAAAAAATTGACATTCTTTCTCATTTTCTTTCTTTTAGAACATCTAGGTAATAATTTTTTAAAACTTTTATTTCTATGGTCATTCCTAGGTGTTTAAGGTTTTTTTTTTTTTTAATTCCTCATTCCACATGTTATACTTGAACTGTGTTGTTAAGAGTTACAAAAATAACACTTAATTCCAATATTGGCTACCCAGACTTCCATGAACAATCCAAAAACTTTGCGTTATGTTGTGGTAAGTCATGGAAGACATAATTCAAACACAAATCGAAGATTCTACCCAGTCAAAGTCTAAAAGTCCCCTGGCCTTTCAAGTCTTCCACATAATAGTCTTCCCTTTGGACCAACCCCTTTAGAAAAACAGCAAAAATAAATAAACAAATAAATAAAACCAAGTCATGTAACAAGAGTAGAAAACCAAAACCAGTCACTCTATGCAACTGTGAAATTCAAGACCCTGACCAAGTCATTCAAATCTCCCCCCTCTCAAGTCTCAACGTAACAATCAGGTTCCCTTTGAACCCTTCCCACACATTATGTTTCTCATTTTCCACACTAAAGTAGTGCATCTAAACCAAACATATGTATCAATTGAATTGGTCTCCCTCTCTTGTAAATCCAAAGCATCATCATATGCTTTACTATAACATATATATGGTGGTAGCTAGTATTGTTAAATAAAAACCTAAACAAGCCAGAGAGGAAGTTAATATAGTTGAGAGAGTGTTTTCCATGGATGAGACCATATCTTTGATCCTCCATGGCTGTGCCTTAGCCCATGACCTCGAGTCGAACATCGCGACCTTTGCGAGCCAACCGCGCCTCCTCCTCGCCTCGTGCGAGCACATATCGGAGACCTTCCGACACGCCTCCGATCGGCTGAGCGCGCCACCGCCTCCCACCGCCGCAGCCGTCGCACATTTCGAGGCGCCGCCCAACTGGCCCGGGTACATCCAGTCCATCGGCGGCGGCGGCGGCCCTGTGGGCACGGAGTCCGAGGCGGAGGGGGTCGCCGGCACGGGTTCGTCGGTCGGGATGGAGGTCTCCGGGGAGATGGTGGGCCCTTCCGTTCGAAGACCTGCGAGGAAGAGGTGAGTGGGAGATAATAATTCATCCATTCACCTTTGCGTATCTTTATTCAAGTGAATTAAATGTATATATTTTAAAAAAATGACAAAAAAAAAATTTAAAAGTTTGAAATACTCAAATTATTCATTTTTAAATTATATTTAAAAAATCTCATTTCATCATTTTGAAAACACAAAATACTAATTTACTCTTATGTAATTAAATCTTTAACATCCCTTATTATGTTGTTTCACACCAAAAAATTATTTTTTTACAAAACAACAATCTCTCTCTACTTAAGCCAAATCAATCTCCTTAAATATTTTGTTATTATATATCATATTAATTGTTTCTTATATATATCTTACATAATGTTATTTATCATTTTTCGTTATGTATAATTATAATATGTAATTTAAATCTGTGTTGTACCTCAATGCAGCTGATGATATTTTAGTAGTATAAATTTTGAAACACATTTTTTTTACTTGACTATTCACATATTTTTATGGCGTCATTAATTTATCATAAAAAACTCAAATTAGTTTACATATCCATTTTAAAAAAACATCAACATTTAATGGAGTTAATCATAAAAAAATCATATTACTTTAACACATATCTTATAAAATCCATCTAATTATAAAAAATTTAGAGTAAAAAAAGGTTCTTCATGAGAATGTGTATATTACATTAACAAAATTAAGATAGTGAAATATTTTAACAAAATAAAGAGGTATAAAAGTAAGAGATATAAAATATGTTAATGATTTAATTACATAATGGTAGATTAGTATTTTGTATTTTCAAAATTGTAAAATGAGATTTTTTTAGATATAATTTAAAAAAGTAACTGATTTGGGTATTTCTAACTTCTGAGAGACTTTTTTTTTATCATTTTCCCTATATTTTTTATATTTTAATTAATAAATCAAATATATATATATTTCTTATTAAGTACTCGGTTAAGCCAATCATATATGATTATATTAGGACAGATAGTGTCATACATATCTTGTTATTCAAATTAAAGTAAAAAATTGTTACACGTCCCATGTGTAATCCCGCAAAAGTTTTGGTTTGTTTTTTAAAATATTATAAATTATTTAATGAAACATATAATTTTATAAGAAAATAAAAGTGAAAATTAATTCCCGATCATTTGAGAAACCTCTAAATCACTTTTCAGTCCCTGAAACATTTAGATTTATTTTTAGGTCCCCAAATCCCATTGTATATTACTTATGGGTCTTTTTGTTTGAACACCGTGAAATCCATCGTTTTTTTTAACCTCCTTCATTGTAGATTTTTGTACACTATTAAACTGTATGTGTACATTGTTAAATTATTTCTGTACATTGTTAACATGCCTGTGTACACTGAAGATAGGAACAAAACAGTTCACATTGGCCATAACACATCGATTCTGGACTTACCTGTGTTAAAGGTAGGTCTTGAGTTCGACGAGTCTTTGTGTTAATTTACCCACCTGTTTATTGACGATTATTCGAATGAATTTCCTTTGGAATCCGGACAAACATGTAGAAGTAGTATTCTCAACTTGACCGTAAGATCAGTCACGTGATGTCTTTTAAGATAAAAAAAATAAAATAAAAAAAAGATAGGAACAAAATTGAAAAAAATAATAAAGGATAACTCTAATTGGATGGAATGACCTAAAAATAAAACCCCAATTAATTTGAACACCCAAAGTTCAGATGTTCCAAAAAGTTAAAATTAATTTAATGGTTCCTCATATGACCTAGAATTAATTTTCTGAGAAAATAAAATATAGAATCCATGATGAAATAGTGTGCCTTCATTTATAAAAAAACAAAAAATTATTTTTTAATTATTTAACTCCAATTATTTTCGCGGGGTCAAATGTTTAACAGTGCAAGGGCATACTTGTCTTTTCAGTTATTTAGAAAACCGTTGTGACACGTTAGCAGTTTTTTTTCTGTCAGGAAAGACGGTGGCGGGAAACAGAGGGAGAGAGTTCCGGCACCGCCGCTACGGACCGGAGGGACAGAGATTCCGCCGGACGACGGTTACACGTGGCGAAAATACGGACAGAAGGACATCCTCGGCTGCAGATTCCCTAGGTATTGCCATCTTTGCAAATAAACCCCCCAAAGCTGTAAATTTTATAAAGGGAAAAATCCATATAACCCCTGTAAACTGACTGAAATCCATATAACCCCCTGAAAACACTTAGTAAATTCAAATAACCCCTGAAAGTTTTTTTTATGTTTACAGATGATAGATGATGAATATTTTGTAAATATTATGTTTCACTAACCTTTGTAGAAAACAAAGTATACCAAAAGAATTTACAATGTATTAAAAATGTGAAAAATCTTCTATAAATGACGATTTTACTATTCCAGATATAGTTTTATAATATATGCAGAGGGGTAAAATCATCATTTTCTTATGATTTTTTACATTTTTAACCTATTGTGGTAGTTTTTTAGTATATCTTGTTTTCAGTCAGGGTGTTAACTAAATGAAATATGTTAAAATATTCATCATCTATTAACAAAAATTTTATTCATGAGATTATTTTACTAGATATTTTCAAAGAGTTATATGTATTTTAAGAAAAGTCATAGCGTTATATGGATTTCAGTGTGTTGGGATTATGTCTCGATCCGGTGTATCACATCGGATGGCCATGATGAAACCATATTAGGTTGGGCACCTAATGAGTAGAATATTATTTAAGATTTGATCTTAATTAATATTTAAAGTGAATCTCCTAAAATAGGAAACAATATTTGTTTGTTAATTAGGAGAGTGAATAACTCCTAATTAATGGGAACAATATTTGTTTGTTAATTAGGAGAGTGAATATCTCCTAATTAATGGAAACAATATTTGTTTATTAATTGAGAGATTACTTGGGGAAGAAGTTATTTATCTCTATAAATATCTTCTATGGTTTCATGACAAGACATGGCAATGTATACAATGTAGAGATCCTAAGGGAAGGTTGAGATGTTCTAAGAGAGGGTAACTCTATGGGAGAGTTTGTGAGTCTCTTAATGTATTTCAACCATCAAAGTAGATTCTCTGTTTTTTGCCCCATGGATGTAGGCTTAGGACGAACCACGTATATCTTGTGTTCTTCGTGTGATATGATGTTTCGTTCTTGTGTTCGATCTCGTGTTTGATTTGCCCTCCCACCACAGTGGATATATGGATTTTTCCCTTTTATAAAACAACACCCTCATTCATTGCACAATCTGATTTGACGTCTCTTGTGCCAGTCAACGGAACAAATTTATACATATGTAAGTCACTTTTACAAATAAGGTTTAAAAAGATCTATCTTACTTCAAATTTTTTTTAAAAACATATTTTCATTACACAAATTGTGCGACTATGATTCACAGGAGCTACTATAGGTGCACCCACAAGAACTACGGGTGCGATGCCAAGAAGCAGGTGCAGAGGCTAGACGAGGACCCTAACACGTATGAGGTCACGTACTGTGACCCCCACACGTGTCGCACCTCCCCGACTCCTCTCCTCATCTTCCCCGGCCAGGCCACCGCCGCCACCTCCACGTCGATCCAGCTGGGGATGGGGAGCTGGGCCTCCATGGGCCTCGATGTGGGCCGTGAGCCCATCGGGCCTAGTGTGGGCTCGGGCTCGCAACATGCGCGGGAGGTGGACTGTCCCGTGGCGGAGTTGGCGGATGTGATGTTCAATTCGGGGAGTAGTGGGAGTGGTAGCATGGAAGCCATTTTGGGCTTGAAAACACGTTGAATTTATTAATTAATTGTAATTTGTGACTTATTGAGAGAGAGAGAGAGAGAGAGAGAGACTAATTTATTCTTTTTAGGCACTGAATTTGGGTTGTTTTGGTGATGCAATAACGGATTTGTAATTAATATATTGATTCAGTTTTGGAATAGACAGATTCTGAATCAAAATATCAAATCAGGGATCTTTTCGGATGGGAAAATGTCATAAGGCTTTCATTTAATTCATTTTTTAGTGGATGTTTCGATATTATGGTAGAGATCACTACTACAATTTCTGACATTGATCACGGTTTAAAACCGTGATTAAAGACATTTGATCACGGTTTTGAACCGTGATCTACGAGGGCGTGATTGTTTATATCATCTTTTTAATCACGATTTGAAAGCGTGATCAAAAGTGATAAATGATCACGGTTTTGGTAGAAACCGTGATTGTTATATAGGAATCGATCACACTTATTTAATAAAACGTGATATTTCATATCCCAACGATCACAGTTTTGAGAAGAACCGTGATCTTTATATTCTTTTCGATCACGCTTTATAAATAATCTGTGATCTTTACATTATTTAAGATCACGCTTTATAAACAATCTGTGATCTTAAATTTTCAAAAAATCAGAATTTACTAATTTCATACATTGATTTACCTGCTCTTACAATTCAATTCATACAACAAAAGTGAAATGTTCATTAAAAATACTTTCATTCTTATGATATGAATCAAACTTCGTACAAGTATTGTTTCACACACATAATTGTATTATAATTACAATAAGTCAAAGAAACCACAATAAGTGTAACTTTTGTATTTTTTCCATCACAAAAAAAAAAATTTCAGTTCATGACCTTCGCCTCGCAATTCCACATACAAAAAGAGATTATCCGATGAGCCGCAAAGTAGATAAATTTTAGAACTACCTGAAATGAAGTTAAGATTCAATAATTGACTTGTGAGATTCAATAACAATTAAGTAAAGAGCAAAATATTGCTAAAGTTCAAAAGGTATAATAATATTGATCTTACCCTTTGTTGAATGGGTATGTCTTGATTGTCGATGAGGTCCTTCATATACTTTATAACAAAATAACCACACTCGATGTTCCCCCTTTGTTTTGGGTACTAAAATTTACATATGAAAAAAAAAATCAAATTTATAATTAAAAATAAAATTTAAAATATGATAAGTCATACCGAGACTTGAATCCATTGTGAATTTTTCTTTGAAGAAACTCCGATAAGTGTAAAGATAATCCAATATGTGTCTTATTCGTAGTTTTGTTTTGGATAACTCCATTTTTCTAAAATGTGATGCCAAGCAAATGGCCAGTTATAGTTTCAGAAATATAATTATGGTGTAGATATCTAAAATCCAATAATGGATTGCTTAATACCCAAAGGTATCCAGATGTTTGACAGGGAACAGTGATCCAACCTGGTCATGATTGTAAGATTTGGACAAAAGAAATCACAAGCAACCTGATATTGAACCAATTGCCCAGCACAGGGTATTTAAGTTGTTCCAAGACCAATCCTCGCCATTCAATTGTTTACTCAACTTAGTCAGCATCTGAAAGTATCAAGACAATACATGCCACATATTAGTTAAACTATGTCTCTGTTATCAGAAGTCATAAGAGGCTGAAAGGAAAAACAAACATGCGCAGATTTCTTGCTCGGGTTTGTTGTACACAATTCAAAACAACAAAAGAAAAGGCAGGCATTCAATGATTTCTCAGAAAAATTCAGATAGTAATCATGAACCCTCATGGTACAAGGTTCAGCATAAAAAAGATAGACAGGATCCATACCTTGAAGACCTCTGTATCATCGACATACGAAATACTAATTAGATATTCAAGACCCATTAGAAGTGCATTTCTGTTCTCAAGAGTGGACTCAAGCACTCGAATGTGAGACTGAAAGGAAAATATGAAACAAATTAACAAAATAGTAAATTGTCACATTTAAGAACAAAAGACGTCAAATATCTCTCCTTTTATGGGTTGGGGTGGGGAGTTGCTCATTGCAATGTAAGATGTACATGTCAAACAAACCAAACTCTAGTGGTGTAGATTCTAGCCTAACATGAACTCTACATCTACCCTTGTACAACCAATGCCTTGCTTGATCCATTACGCGTATCAAAAAAATATGCAACTTTCAGAATGGTTATATTAAATGAAGTTACTTGCCTTGAAAAAAGCCGTGAAAAATAAAGCAAGATTCTGGATAAATGACTGAATCATGAACCAAAAGGAAATATTAGTTGCATATCTTAAAATGCAATGAAATTCAAAGTAGGAAATGATAAAGAGAATGAACTTGAATTAACAGTCTGGAATAATTAACAATACCTGTGCTTCACCTGAACCATTTGCATACAAGTCTGGAATATTTGTTCCAGGAGGAAGAATGGTCTAAACATCATACAAAAATATAAGTCAAAACCTCAATATCAAAAATAAAATACCAAAGGCTGTCACAAAACTCAAAGGAAGCAAGGCAGGAAATGATAAAATAATTACATCATTACAAAAAAAAAAGGTACCTGCAATTGCACCATAAAGAAATCCTTTGATTCAATGAGTTGATTAAATATTTCAAACCATACCCTCTGATTCAAATATCCACTTATTCAAATATTCTTCATAACCATTGCAGCCGGCAAGGCAGAGAAAGAGTGAGAGAGATCGACATACCTACAGCAGATTCAGATGATGAATGGGAGGGATAAGCAGCAGCAGCAGCGGACGTTGTTTGGGGGGAAGCGGCAGCAGTCGACCGAGGGGGAAGCGGCAGCGGCGGCTGAGTCGTCTGGCGCAGGCGAAAGCAGCAGAGGCGGCTGAGTCGTCGGGCGCAGGCGCAGGCGGCAGCGGCGGCGGCTGAATCGTCAACGGAGGGGATGGAGTTGGCGGGGGCTAGATCGAGGTGGGGTCTGCAGAGGAGTTGGCAAAGAAGGTGGGGTCGCGAGAGGATACAGTGGGGTCGAATGAGATTTTATTTTGGGGATCACATTAGGGTTTTCTACGTAGGCAACAATCACGTTTTCACTTAAAACATGATCTTTTACTTTTAGGAAACAATCACGCTTTTAATGACAACGTAATCTTTTAATTAAAAAACAATCACGCTTTAATTTAAAACGTAATCTTTTAATTAAGAAACAATCACGCTTTAATTTAAAACGTAATCTTTTATTTAGGAAACAATCACGCTTTAACTTAACCGTGATCGAATATTTATTAAACGATCACACATTTAACTCAACCGTGATCTTTATTGTATCAAAGATCACGTTTTATTAAACACTGTGATCATATATATTATAAAGATCACGCTTTTAAAAAAAGCGTGATCATAATTATTACGATCACACTTTTTTTAAAAGCGTGATTAAAACAACCGTGATCAATGTAAAAAATTGTAGTAGTGGATGTGTTATTTAATTATTAGATAAATGTATATTTTTAAGAAAGATTCAATAGAATTGGAGGTGACCAGGTCCAAAAGGGACTCTACTGATGAATGTATATGTCATTTCACTATCACATATTCAATTTTTTTTTTGTGAGGGTAGATGGAAGGGAGAAAGAGAACCTAGCTAATGAAATATTAATTGGAAAAATATTATACACAACTCCATTTACTGCCTCAACCTTCAATTTATATATTTTCATTCTTTCAAATATTATTTATTTTATATAAAAAATGAAATATACTCCAACAAATTATATGGATACCTTTTTTGAATATATAAAATCTTTTTATCAAGATATCCATGTAATTGGGCAATAATCGAGATATATGAAACTATAAACGTTTATGTAAATGAGATTGTGTATAACAATATATTATTTAATTTTGAGAGGACTAGGTATGAGTCATGGGCTTTGATTTCAGTTTCCTTTGATGGGCTTGTGATGGTCCAAATAGCAATTGTACTAGTGGGGGTAAATTTATGCAAAATTATTTATCATAAACAATGTATACCAAACGTATGCGTTTAAATATTAATTTTTTGTTTTAGATTTTAGTTTTAATCTGTTAAAAATCAATTAATGAATTTTAAAAAATACAGATTGACTGTGAGAGATTTGAGAACATTGAAAATCATTTTCAAATGGGCCGGTCCTATCACCAATGTATTAAAACCGAACTGTTTATTGAACCAATGATCGGGTTAAGGGTTACTGGTTCAATTGAAAGGTGAACCAAAATTATACTGTGACATCATCATGACATAATAAATGTATTTATTATGTTTGCAATTCGAAATTACAAAAAATATGAACCATTCTAAAAAGAAATTCACAGTTATCAAGTTTTATTACTTTTTAAAGTCTTTATATAACATCACAATAAGATAAAAAGGATGATGCTTTTATTTATAATTAAAGTTTTAATAAGAATATAACTATATCAATTTTGAGTTTAATATTTTTAATTGTTTATATGTCATTCAATTAAGTTAAATATGAACTAACTTTTTTAAGAGGAGATACCTTTGTAAAATTAAAACTCCAATTGTTTTTCCCTTTTTTAAGTTCAATTAGGAAAATTAAAAGTCATTAATCTTTCTTTTTTAAATTTCAATGATGAATTAATAAGTTTTAAAATATTTAAAAACCCCAATCAATTAAAATTAGAAAGACCCTTTTCAAATAATTTTTGAAAAGTTATCTAAATTTTTTTTTTGGTAATTTATTCTTTTTAGCATTGATTTTACACATCTTAAAAAATCAACCAGTTCATCTAACTCGGTACCGGTTTTCAAAACCTGGCGGTTTAACTGGCGGGTTGGTTGAATGATTTTCCTATCTTAAGCCGGTTTTTCAAATAGATTGGGTTTAGTGGGTTAACTGGATCGGAATACAGGCCACTAACGGTCCGACCAGTTGAACCGGCCCAGTCAGGTTATTAAAACACTGCTTAACACCAATGTTTTAAAAACCGCACCGTTTAATGAACTAGAAAAATCACTGGGTCAAGTGACCAGGCAAGGGTCCGTGGTTCAATCATCAGGTCAACTGGATTTGAACCATGACATAATTTTAATAATATTAAATATATTAATTATCAACACAATTAAAAAAATATATAAATATTTTGGAAACACTTTGCATAAATTTTTTATTTAACATCATAACATGATTTGAGTATATAAAATCTAAACATTTACTAGATTTATATGTTATCAAGTAACTAACCATAATTTCTATGAATAAAGAATCTATCGGTTTAATTGACCCATTCTCGTTCACAAAACCGTCAGTTCAACTGATGAGTTTATTATGTTTTATCAAAAAATTTTATATCATTATGTTTCAAGGATAAATTAAATCAGAATTCAAAGCAAATAAAAATTTAACAGGTTTAACCTGCTGAATTGCATCGGGTTTTATAACACTGCCTCACACAGACAAATTGGAAGATGATCAGCAAATTCCAACCAAGTCAAACTAAACCAAGGATTTGACCAAAGAATGGTCAACCTAAATTTCTCTATCCACCAGTCCAATCCCACCAGTCGACCTATGAATGGCCAGATTTTTGTAGCCTTTTTTCTTTTGGACTTTTTAAGTAAAAAAAGAATATCTATCAATTCTGTGTTTTTATTCCCGAGATGACTGAGATCCATAATCGGGTTTGGATTTGGATACTGGTGGGCCTACATGGAAAGAAGGTCCAAGCATGGCCATGGGCTCACGATCATGGGTTGGGCCCGGGCCTCAAAATGAAGCACCAAAGGTTGGGTTTGAATCAAATATATGTTGATGTCTATAAGTGATTTATAAGAGATAATGTTATATGATATGATATAAAGTCCCCATATACTAGTGGAATAAATTGATTTCAAGAAGACTTAAAATATCAATATCAACTTATTATCAAATATTTTAACATAGATCTATCTATTTATTCATGGTAAAAAAAAATATGTTTTTAGACTTAATTCAACTTTATTCCATCGTATTTCCCTTCCCCTTGTTATACTACCCAAGTGTAATAAACCAACGATAAAAAAACGCATAACATGTTTATCATGCGTATCAACAGTATATGCGTTGTCTGCAGTCTGCGTGTCTCGTGCCCATTAGTACACATAAATCAGTGTCTTGTTAGCTTCTTTTCACTTCAACATCCAATCCTCTATCAGTGTTTCGTTTCAATAATTTCAAATGTCTAATCCACATCAGGCCACCTTTCCCACTTGCATATTCAAATCATGCACTGTGAGCAACATATATAGCATGAGAGAGAGAGACTCTTTCTCTTAATCACATATATGTTGATTACTTGTATTATATATTAATTCAAAGAAAAACCAACTTGGTTTGATCGAGGTCTCCGACGAGCAACAATTAATGTTCATATTCTGTTTTTTTTTAGTATATATCTGTGATAAAAATCATACAACTCTTTGTGTGAGAGAGTACTACTTTTTTTTTCTTTCAATTTTTCTATATTTCAAATCATTATTTGATGCATACAGTGATAATCTTTTAGTACAGAATAATTTGCCTTGATAATATGAAATAAATTGTGTCTCGCTTATATAGAATCTTTATATGTCCCATGCCCCCCACAACAATTCTTCAACCATCTTTGACCTTTCGTTGACCAACGTGGTTTCACCCCAACTTCGCACGTGCAGTATATACGCGACTTCACCCCCACGGATTTCATGCTTACAAATACAAATAATATTCCTCCTCTCACTTTTCTTAAACCAAAAAAAAAAAAAAAACTTCCATCCCATGCAAATACCCCAACGTAAATCTTCGTCCACGTACGTTAGTCCTCCCCCTGATTAACTAACCAAACCGATGACCCAATCTCATCCTCCCATGCAAAATCAACACAACCCTCTCACGTGAAGTCCGTGTTATGAACTCCCCACACCAACCCACACCATATATATGTCCAAAAACAACAAAAACCTATTCACCCCAAACCTTCTATACTAAACTCAACAAAGCCTCCCAAACATGAACACCACCACCACCACCACCACCACCCAAACCCATGGCCTCACTCATTCTCTCCTGCAGTCGATTCCGGCCACCGCCGCCCTCATCGCCTTCTCCCTCCTCCTCCTCCTCCTCCACCAACTCCTCCCCCGTCGTCCATCCAAACGTCCCCCTCTCCCTCCAGGCCCTGTCCCCCTCCCCTTCATAGGCAACATCCACGACCTCCTCCTCAGGAAACCCACCTTCAAATGGATCCTAACCCTAATGAAAGAGAGGTCCACAGACATCGCATGCATTCGCATGGGGAAGGTCCACATCATCCCCGTCACGTGCCCGGAGATCGCTCGAGAGTTCCTCAAGAGACAAGACTCCACCTTCGCTTCCCGCCCGATCACCATGGGCACCGAGTACTCCAGCCGGAGCTTCCTCTCCGTCGCCGTCGCTCCCCTCGGCGACCAGTGGAAGAAGATGAGGAGGGTCGTCGCTTCCGAGGTCATCAACCCCGCCAGACTCCGGTGGCTCCTCGAAAAGCGTGACGAGGAGGCCGACAACCTCGTAAACCACGTCCACAACATGTGCCGTGCCGGCGGCGGTGGCACGATTGTTGATGTTCGGGCCGTGGTTCGGGCCTACAGTGGGAATGTGATAAGGAGGTTGATGTTTAATAAGAGGTATTTCGGGCCGGGCCGGGCCGACGGTGGGCCGGGGAAGGAGGAGGAGGAGCATGTGGAGGCGTTGTTTACGGTGCTTTCACTGCTTTATGCGTTTTGTGTGTCGGATTACTTGCCTAAGCTTAGGTGGTTGGACTTGGATGGGCATGAGAGGATCATGAGGAAGGCGATTAGGGTTGTGAATAAGTACGCCGAGCCGATCATCGATGAGAGGATCGAGAAGTGGAGGGGTGGCGGGAGGGTCAAGGGGGAGCCGGAGGATCTTCTGGATGTGATGATCGCGCTTAGGGATGAGAAGGGCAGGCCGTTGCTCTCGACTGAAGAGATCAAGGCACAAAGCGCGGTGAGTAAACTTAATTAGTATTTCTGGCTTAAGGGTCAGTTTGATAACCATTCTTATTCTCCTTCTACTCTTTTAGACATGACATTCAGATTACTTGATTAGTATAACAAAAATCTATTAATTTCTCGTTACCATTGAAAACTATCATAATTAGATTCATGAGATTTAGAGAAATTGTTTTTGGTTATCAAACTCGATCGTTTTAAGATTGCTTAGCTTGATGATACTTTGTCATTAGATGAATAGATGATCGATCTTTAAAATTGAAAAGAAATCATCTTTGGTAGCATTTGGAATTGATTTAGGAATCCGATTTGCAGAAATCTATATTTTAAACAGGGTTACAAACAGTCGAAAAGGTTAACTAGCAGAATTTTAAGATTTTTGAAATCTTGATTTAATTAAATATATATAAAGTACAGTTTTTGAAAAACTATTAAGAATTGATAGATTTAATTTTCAAAGAAGAAGAACTGATTCTGTTTTAAAAAGCTACCTCTTGATTAAATCTATGCTACGGTTTAAACAATGTTATTGAGAGTTTCTTTCTTACCAAAATAAACTATGGGCCTTTAAAGGCCTTTTATGGTGGAATCACATGTACTGAGATTACTTCCCAACAGCTAAAACGTGTTATTAAAAGTTGACGGTTTTTAATATCCAATTTTACATATCATGTGAAAAAAAAGAGGCCATTGCATATTTTTGGAAGATATATCAAATTTAGATAACCTTCCTATATATATATAAGTAAACTTATCGGAAAATTCACTTCCCTAAATCTGTAAATGAGTTCCAACTTCCAAACTGGTTTAGAAATCAACAGGTGGGCATATTTATCAAATTTAGATAGCCTATTAGACTTTATCATTAGTAAAGATTCGGGTAAAATAATTACATATCTTTACTAGGATGAATGACATCTTAGAAAGCTTTCCTGTTACACTCCTAAAACTTTTTATTTTCTAGAAAGAAAAAAAAGTGTTGTGGCCAACTACGTATATTTAGATTTTAGTGTGTATTTTCTTGAACATATCGAATTATCCAACACAGTTACAAAATACTCCTAACTTTTCTTCTACCGGATAACTATCGTGCTTTTCAATAGGACATATTTCAATCCGTGGATTCCTGCATTTATTATCTTCAAATTTTAAATATCCATTTATTGAATTCTTCATACTTCAACTAATTTAAAAGTAATTTGTGATTTTGATAACAGATCATGTAGTCTCATTTATTTACAAGATATATATACTGAAACATGTAATTTTTGGTATATACAATGTATTGCATTGTATGTCTCAATTTTATAAAAATACGTGTTTTGTCCCGTAAAGTGTGCATATGAATAATTTTTTAAAAAAATTGTGTTAAGTCACTGCTCTTTTCTTACAATGCCATTCAATATATTACAGGACTTGATCTACGCATCAGTGGACAACCCATCAAACGCGGCGGAGTGGGCCCTGGCGGAGATGCTCAACCAGCCGGAGCTCCTAAAAAAGGCGGTGGACGAGCTCGACCGTGTGGTGGGCCGCGACCGCCTCGTCCGGGAATCGGACTTCCCCCGCCTCAACTACATAAAATCATGTGCGCGCGAGGCCTTCCGCCTCCACCCGATCGCCCCGTTCAACCTCCCCCACGTTGCTGTCTCCGACGCCACTGTCGCCGGCTACTTCATCCCCAAAGGCAGTCATGTCCTCCTCAGCCGAGTGGGCCTGGGCCGTAACCCCAAAATCTGGGCCGACCCATTAAGGTTCGACCCGGATCGTCACTTGGCGCCCGCCTCCACCGATGTCGAGCTCCTCGAGCCCGAGCTGAGGTTCATATCCTTCAGCACGGGCCGGCGGGGCTGCATGGGGGCTCAATTGGGGTCTGCGATGACGGTGATGCTCCTCGCGAGGCTCCTGCAGTGCTTCACCTGGGCCGTTCCGCCCGGGCAGACCCGCATCGACCTCACCGAGGCCAATCACGACCTGTTCCTCGCGAAGCCTCTTCGAGCACACGCAACACCGCGGCTGGCTGAGCATCTCTACCCTGCAAGCTAGAGGACATTTACGACATATAATGTGTGGTTTACATACAATTATTTGCAGCCAAACCATTCATGTTACAGAACATATGATTACATATTTTCAATGATATACTAATAAAATTTGTGAAGGTGGTATTCATTCGTTGTCACCAAATTCAATTATATGTAAAGGCAGAACATTACACTAGAAAGACCATATAAACTCAGCCAAACCATATGGAAATGAAAGAAAAACAAAATCACTCACAAAACAGAACCACAGAAATGCACACACTGGAATCAGTCCCTCTCGGATGGGCTCGACGCCTGCTCCCGGCCCACGCCTGAACCAAAGAGTTTCTCCTCGGCCACCGCCGGTGCGCGTGCATCATTATCGGTGCTCGCCGGAGGAGACGGGGTCACCACGGGGGAGCTCGGGCCGCTGCCCTGCTGTTCGCTGACCAGGCTCGTGAGCCCGTTCTGCTTCAGATAGTTATCGAGCGGCAGGCCCGCCACCTGAAGAAGGCCCATCATGCTGACGGGTGGCGGTGGCTCCTCCACCGGGCCCGATGCGTTCGGGTCCTCCTCCCTCTCCGGGTGGCAATTCAGGTCGATGTGACCCTTACCCGCCTCAGAGGGCGTGTCAGGTGGAGGGGGAATGGATCTCGAGGAGCCCTCATCCATCGGGGGGCAGTCCACACGGGCTTCTGGGCCAAGCCGGCCCCGGCCTCGGCCTCGCGCTCGGACTGGCGGATCTTCTTGCGCAGCATGAGTGTCCGGAAGCGGCGCTTCACGGTCATGCAGACATTGCACGTGCACGAGGGCTTGTGCTTCGGGCCCTTCCCACTCGGGGGCTGTATGCACACGATGCACGTGCAGCCGGGCCGGTGGCGGGGGTGGCGGGTCGTGGTCGCAGAGGCCGAGGCTGACGGGTTCGCGTCATCGTTGAGGGCGGCGGCAGTCGCGAGCGCATTGAGGCCTGTGGCTTCCTCGTCGGGCGGGCTGGGTTTGTAGCCGGTCATGGGCTTCCTCCTCTTTGTTTCTGTGCAGATGGGGAACCTAATAAGCATTATTTAGGGGGCTCATAATACAGTAGCAGAATAGATGATCCCCAACCAGAGAAACCATGTTAGAGTCTTAGAGATGCCCAAAATTCTGAAACATAAACGTATAAACTATCCAAATCCGTATTAAAAAAAATAAAAAATTATTTGATATTCGAATAATACAGATGTGGAAATCAAGGTATCCGCTCTGAAAAATATTGAATCCAACCTATATTATAAAATTACATATGTTTATATTATATATTATTTAATTTTCAATCATCTTGTTGTAAGATGATCATAATCATCAAATTATATATGTTATGTTATATATTACTAAAAATTCAATTATCTTGTATGACAATCATAGTGATCAAAATTTAAATCAACCCCTGCACTCTCTTTCTATTATTCCCGATAGAGGCAATAAACCCAAAAGTGTATATTTAGACATATCAATTATCCAGAAAAACACTTGTATCCGCTCCGGATCTAAAAGATCTGGATTTGAATACCAATATCCTTGTGTGAAAGAATTAGGAGCGCATCCAAATGTTAAGGTACCTGATCTATATTTGATTTCATTGACAAGCTACATTTTTGTCTTCTATGTGTGATGTACAGTGATACTGATGTTTCTAGTCTCCTGTGAATGAGAGAGAAAAATACCTGTATTCATTCCAAGAAGATTCTGCAGCTCCTTCGCGCTCACCTCGTCTGGTGCAGAACATGAACACCTGTAGATAATGTCATGAATACAAACACAATGTTCACAATAATGGCTCCACCGAAGAACACAAAAGCTTTCATAACAAAACAAAACCTTGATATATAGATACAAACCTTCTTGGATCCCAGGTATTCTCTGAACACGTCCATTTCGGGGGAAGAAGAACATCTAAAGGCAACCTGCGCCATTTGTGGCAGGCGTCACATTGTGCCCATTGATCCTGCTCCCTGAAAAACCAAAGTTTATCCAAGTTTGTTAGGGGATAAATGAATTGGTAACTTGGGATCCTTCAGAGACTAGATTAGAGGACATTCATGTATGCCATCTAAAAAACAAGGGATTTTATATCGAATTGTCAATCAAATTTACTAACCGCGTATCTTTACAAAAACACCATTCAATGCATGCACTTCTAATGGGAGTTCTTATTTATTTGTGGCTGTGCATATCATATGTGCATCCTTGTCACCAGTTCGGAATTCGGGAATAATTCGGCAAGGACAAAAATTCACAATTCCATATAATTCAGGTTAAGTTTGTTATACACACACACACACACACAACATTACTTATAACATGCAGAATCACCAATATTAAATTAAAACCATGATCTTTCAATGATGTTACAAAACATTATAAGATTTCTGAGTTCAACTTATAATATTTGAACATAGGCAAAAATTATCAGAGAGGGCAAAGCTTAGTACAATTTTTTATTTTAAATTTGATGCACAAAAAAATGTGCATTATGCATTTAATATATATTTAACTCGTTTATAGAATCATTGAACAAGACATTATTAATGAGACATGATTTAAACAGAAATTAGACTCTTAACTAAAAGTGTGCATTTAATACGTGAATTAATCAATAATTCAAAGCATTAGGTAACAAGGGTGTGCACATACCGACAAATTATTTTTACCCAAAAATGCTTTAATGAATTTTGAATAATCTGCAGATTAAGGGGAAAATGTGCAATTCATACCCAGATGGTTTCGCTGTAAAGATAGTCCTCTTCCCAAAAACTGGGGGTTCCTGTAAAGTAAAAAATCAACTTTTATATCATAACTTGGAACAATCATGCACAATAAATGGTTAATATCAGAATATGATCTGACTGTTTGCAGTCACGGGGTATTGATCACCTTGAAATCACTGCACTTGGAATTAAAAGAACAAAGAAATGATGAGAGAAAAAAGGGAAGAAATTAACTAGCATGCATAAGATTGTGGGTTGCTCATACTAAAAAAATGAATGACAATAAATTGCAAATAACCCACAAAACTGGTAATTCATATACCCCCGTTTGGGAAACAGGTTAAGGCGGAATAAATGTGGTATAAGGGTGGTATAAGAATGGATAGAGAAAATGGTTGTTTGTTTGCAGAGTATAAATTGATATTACTAAGCCAGTTTAAACGAGTATAAGAGAGTATAACAATTCTAAGTAACCCCTAGGATAAGTTATACTCACTTTATCTATTTTCATAGGCCCACATGTCAAATCGACTTTTTACACCTCATCACATCATATCACCTATCAACATCTCTTATACGTCAATGGGGCCCACATGTCAAATCAACTTTTTACATCTTATTTATATTTTATTCTTTATTAACCAAACAACTCAACATTTATTCTTACGTTTTCCAATGAGAATAAAAAAAACACAACCAAACTCAACATTTTTAAATCTCTTATTCATGTAGAATTATTATCTATACCGGTATAGTTATCTATCCAGAATAACCCAATTCCTCAATCCAAACGGGGCATGGTTTTCCCAAAATAACAATGTAAAACACCCCACCCACACCCATTTCACAAATTTTCAGCATGCACAGAGCGGGCAAGTCGCCGACCAGCAACCTATCAAATATAACGTTATAGTATTTTTCCATCCACCAACCTACGCAACTAACCATAAGAAATTTATTATAGGTTATATTCAGCCATAGACCTTTAAAACCGTACATGTACAAACTTAGGCATAATAAAAATATACGGTAATACCTGTGCCATCGGTGCATAATAATAATATATCAGATAATGTACATTTTCCAGAAATTTCCAATTCATGTATGTCCCTCTAGCAGCCCATAATTACATTTCATATAATGTACCCTGAAAATCTAGAAATTTCTTACATACCTGCACTTGGAATCTGTGCCTAAGTCATTATCCCGAGATAGACAATAGGCACCACACTAACTGTTCTAATTCTCTGGTATGAACCATCGTAAGGGTTAAATGTTGATCAAGGCACTAATAAGAACATGGTTTAACTTCAGTTTTCATATTTATCAACTTGGGATCCTTGTTCCATAGAATTAGAATTAAAGAATCTGAAGTGTGTGCCTTGGTCAATTGATTCCATTTATCTAGAGTGATTGAATCTACTGACAGTAAGGCCATGCCATCTGCAGATATCAGCCATTGGGGAAAATATTATCAAATGTAATTGATATCACACGGATTCTCCTTGCCATATTATCTTGATTACAGCACTCTCAACTTCAGAACATAACACAAACAATCATATCAGTGAAAACCATATTAAGAATCCAATCATTTTTTTAACAAGTCAAGCAAGGTCAAATCGTCATAGAGTAGGAATAAAAATATAATGATGTCATAATTTGCATAGCAAAAAATCACTCACTTCGTATTCCTCAAATTCATGATCTTCGATCATAACAGTACTGAATTTGGCACCCGGGGAAGGACGGAGCAAATCCTGTGCCTCTTCCCAAGTAAGCTTCAGCTCCATTGCATCTTCACTATCTATGTGGAGCCTTTTGTTTTTGATATTGCGGCTTCTTTTCTTCTCCGACTGTGCTTGCATCTCGGGTTTAACCCACCCAATTTCTCTGTCTGATTTTAGATGTTCAGACATAGCATTTAAATGGGGATCCGCACTTTCCTTCAGTGAGTGAAGAATGCCAGGGTACCCACTCACTATGGGCACACTATCAACAACATCCGAAAAGAAAGTTTCGTTGGAAAGTGTACCATTAGCAAGGGCCGAAATTCGAGCATCCTGTTTCAGCATTGTTTGAAGAACTAAAAAAGGTTATAAAGACTGTTGTGACTCCGATCAGTTCCATAAATAGATGCAGAACCAATTATTTTGATTTATTGAAAGTTGGATCTTACCTGCAGAGGTACAGAGTTGGTGGCCTTTCGGAATCCCATTAGAAGCTTCCCTTCAGGATCTATCCGACTGAAAGTTACTGCAAAAAAAGAAGAAGAAGAAGAAGAAGAAGAAGGAATTAAATAAAATTTATTTGATTGGTATATATTTCTAACCATGATATTATTTTTTTCAAGATCACTTTCTAAAGACTTTTGAGTCAACTGATAGTCTGATCCAAATATTCAAAAAATAGGAAGTGTTGCGGATCTTATCAAGATGGGTTTTAGAAGAATCAAATATTGATCATCTGTCCTTTTGCATTTCTTTGCTAAAACTGAGGGCATGACTTTATGCCCAGCAAAAAATTGTTAATGAACTTCAAAAATTATGAAAGCAAACCATATTAAGGAAAGAGTGGTATCTGAACATAACTTATGTGACTAACTATTCAACATAAATGGAATCACTTAAAACAAATACCGTACCAATTTTAACCATTCATATTTTTATATTATATTTTCTTAATGTTAATTAATCAGTAATAGTTCCATTAAATTTTTAGGATAGCACAATGCTCATAGAATGATTCTGAAATATACGCTGCAGAACTAGGGCTTTCCCCAAGTGATGACCTCAAGTAAACAAAACTGAGATCAGGAGTTAAATCTTATTTACCTATCTAAAATAAAATATATAGAAGAGATGTCCATTGTAGTAACATCTCCAAATTATTGTCCTTAAACCATAGTAAACAACATTGATTAGTGATATAACAACTGTATCATGTGTGGAATTCAACATTTCAACCTGCAGCCCACATCAAGCTACAGTGGAAACAGTTACTTGTATAAATAGTGCCAAAGGCTACAAACTTTCTCAAGATGTCGATACATCATAAAAACAACTACCAACATGTTGGTTAAAAATAAAATCACAAACAATGGATAACATAAAGAATAGATGACTGAAATTTACATCCATATGAGACATGAATCTTACCTGTATCACCAGCCTGTAGCTGCATTGACTGAATGCATGGAGTCACTCCCTCTAGGACATACATTCGACTGTTGTTATTAGGCCAGAACCTAAACTGAAACACCCAGTCTTTTCCCTTAGCATCTTGGATTTTCAAGGGAAGTCCTTCAGGTTGCGAAATTGGTGGGAAGTATGCCTGGTAACCAATCAGTCAGCCACAAGGACAAACAGGGGAATTTTGCATGATTAACCCAAAAACAAGAAGAAGAAAAACTACAAAGAACAAATTTACATATATAGGGTGAAAGAAGAGTACTGTGTGCATTCACAAGTGGCACAAACACTGGCACATTAAGATATGATATAATGTGGAGAATAATAGAAATGTGCACCCTTAAACATGCACAGAAGAACAGACACGGGGAAAAAAAATAAAAAATCAAGATATATATGTAGTATGCCCAACGCTCACCATGCAAAGTGGAATCAAGATGGGTATATAATGTGAGGAAAGATTAATAATCCATAACCACGCACCACATGCATGTGAGTGTGTGTACAGACATACATGCATATAAGAGAAGTAACACGTTTCTTAAGAAAAAAAAATCGTGAAGCTTACTTCAGCACAGGCTTTAGGGAGAACCAAACGACCGATCCGACCAGCATCACTTGCACTCAAAACCTTCTCAAATAGTGGCACAATTGTGCTGTTTGAACTTTTTTAAATTGAATCAAGGAAAAATTGTACAGTGAATAAACTGAACTGAAAATGGAAAAAAAAGTTGCGGACAAATTCATGATCATAGGGGGCCCCAAATATGCTGAGGATTTCAATATCTTGACAATGTGATGGAAAGATGAAACAACATCATTATAGAAAAATGGCAATGCCTCAACTTTTCCAAATCAACAAACTGATTGGTCATCTCTTAGAAGTAGTGATCATGGGGGAAAAGCAACATCAGTTTTTCTAATTTCACATTCATAAAATCTTATAATGGAGTATGTATTGAACTTTTAGAAAGGAATCGTTTCACATTACCCTGTTTAATTATGAAAATATTGAAAATAATCAAGGATACTCTCCAGATATCTGTTGTAGTTCTTGGTCTGTTATCCTCGGCCAATAACGTGGAAGCAACTGATTTCTACCCTTCCATTCACCAGGAGGTGGTCTTGCAATACGTATTTGTGAAAGCATCTCCTTTGATGCTTCCGTTACCCCACCATGGCTTGCCATTTTTGGTGGTTTGGGCAAAATCTGGCGGGATCTTTGCATCTGCTGAAATGCAGATTGTGCTTTGTTCTGCTCCCTCCCTTCAATGACTCCACTGGAAACTGTATGGCGTGCTGCACTTCCTTGAATGGGCGTCCCTAAAGTCATATTCAGGCATGCATGTTCCATTGATTCATATATTCCTTTATCTGATGCCCTTTCTCTGGTCTCATCTCGCATGACAGTGTGAGAAGAACCTACATTTGAGAAGGTTAAAGGCGTGATGGGCTCTCTTTTGACAAGCCCGAAAGACCTATTTACACCAGCGTTCCCTTCAATACTCTTGCTTGACTTCATTATCTTATCCTTTTCAGAGGAATCAGTAACTGTTTTAATATCTGGAGAAGCAGATCGCATTTCACTAGTATTACCTACTGTTGATGTTCCTATGCTGTTCAATTTGCTGTCCTTTAAACTTTTAGCAGGTAAAGCCAACACTTTGAGAGACGGCTGCGATGTGGATTCCTGGAGGGCTTCATTAGCAATCTGCAGGCAGTAGGAACCAGAGCACTCAAAATCTCTTGTTCTTCATATTGAAAAATGAGATGAAGAGACAAAAAAAAAATCTCAAACCACAAGATGAAGTAAAAGTGGAACATCAATAATCAGTTAGGTGCAGGGAAAAAATTGAATGCCAATATTTACATTACTGCATATAATGTTCTCCAGTAACATTCAAGCATGAGTGTTTCACATGTTTCCACCTCTCAGTTTACTACAATTGTAGGATTTCTTTGGACAAAAAAAAGGTTTCAAATAACCAGATGAATTAACTGTTTAAATTCATAAATCAGTTTTTTGCTAATCTGTGATGTTCACTTACACTTTAATGAAAAAAATTATTAAAAAATATTGCGGGTTTATATTAGTGCATCAGGTGAAACAATAGTAAGGATTGTTTGTCGATTATTGAAGTTGACTATAATTAAACAAACCATATAATACAAGGTTTGTGATGTTCACTTACACTTTAATGAAAAAACTTATTAAAAAATATTGTGGGTCTATATTAGTGCATCTGGTGAAACAATAGTAAGGATTGTTCGTCAATTATTGAAGTTGACTATAATTAATCAAACCATATAATACAAGGTTTGTGCTGCATTTCTATTAAAATACACACGAGCATGATAATCTTAAATGGATAAACCATCTATCCTGCAAATGCCACAATCCTTTAAATCAAAACATCTATACAAACAAGGTTGAATTCGGAATTTTATAAACATTTTCCATTTTATGAATAGGTTCCATCCCATAATTATTAATATTATCAGCAAACCACACCCACCACAATCTGGCATATGTTCCATGTATAAAGAAAAAAATTGTTGCCCAAAGAGAAGCACATTTTTTTTGAGAAACAAACAAATATAGTGCCGGAGAAAAAAATTGAAACATATATACACTCATATCTTGTGAATATGTCAAGTATTGATTGTAAAAAATTTCTCACGTCCTCATTTATGAATCAAATCAACTTAAATGCTGAGAAATGCTCATCTAAAGTTGTTGATCTTACAAATAATCGTTCGGAGTTTCTGTGACAGGTAGCACATTGTATCCCTCCACCATCAAGGAGCTCAATTGAAGACTTTGAAGCGATGCATCCACAATGGAGACGCTGAAATTACTGGGCTCATTAGAAATAGAGATGGGAAGAAAATACAAGGATTTGTGCAGCTACTTACCTTGCCACAAGAAGTGCATTCCCTCCAGCCAGATTCTTTTTGGTGAAAAATATCACAAAAAATTGTTTGCTCATATGCTAACCTATACATAGTGGTTGTGAAGAGAACAGGAAGGCAAAGTGTTATTGTGAGCCCAACTGATCAAAAGGGGGGAAAAAGATATCTTTGTTTAGACTGACAAAAAAAAGCATGAAGATGCCATGTTGCGTTCATATCATAAAAGGAGTCATATGTTGCTTCACTTTGAATTTAACATACAAAAACCTCATATTAACTTTTGTAAGAACAATACAAACGATCAATGCTATGTTTCCAAAATAATAATGTTGATAGCACAGACATGTTATGACCAAACAAGTAGCAACATGAAAAAAAATGTTACTTCATACAAAAACATATTGGCAATTGGTTTCTTCACTAATGTACACTTTAACAACCTCCAGGCATTGCACTTCAAACTAAAATGGAATAAACATATTATCCAGCTCTTACAAGTCACTGGATCCCACAGGACTGTATTTCTCTGGATAACTGACCATCCAATGAGGTGTTGATCCTTTGATTGAGCAAGACAATCACTCTATACTTCCATACTCCTTCAGTTCATCCTCTTCTAACGAAATAATAACTGCTGGCTGCTGATGCATGGTAATGTCATGTGGCAGGGAACTTTCTACAATTGTTGAGCTTTTACTTAATTGTCATCGACATATCCAACTAAAAAACAACAGTTGCTTTCAGACACGAAATTCTCCATGTGAAGTAATTAGCCAGCAAGACATAACTAGTTAGTATTTGACTGCAATGAGCCACTGACACATGAAATCGACCAAAAAAATCTTGCTGGTTATAAATGGCCATTTTTACATCTCTTGAATTCGACTTGTTGAAGCCCTTTGATTAATAAGACTAAAACCAGGTAAAAAGAGTGTCCGGCCACCTAAAGGCATCAGTCTACAAAACCCAAACATGCTCATTTTTCAACCTGCTTCCTGCTCCCCGTTAATAAGTCTACAAAACCCAAACATGCGGCAAGGTAAACTTTTTTAGTCTTCTATTCTTAGACTCACAATAATGATTCTATCGTGTTCCTATCATTCATCCTTAAAAACCCATAGATCTTGAGGAATATCAAAAATCCAAGCGTCGTCTAATAAAATCAAAGTTAATTGTTCCTCGCCACATCTCGATAAGCCCACGTGTGGTTTTGAAGATAAGCCCCCTAGCCCACCCTCTTCACCGCCTACGGACTTTTCTAAGTTATTTCACCGAACAGCTGAAACACCCAATGTGCCGATCAAAGGGACAAATCCAACACCCAATCCACAGTCAACTCACCCACTTCCAAACCAAGTTCCGAACAAAAATCTGTTCATATTTACAATTTTCTTCTGTTTCTCACCAAAATCCCTCCAAAACAGCTGATACCAAATTTCAAGAAACCCCCACCAAGGAGTCTTTCCCAATATCATCCATTCAGAAAATCTCCCAAAAATTTCCCCAAACACAAAACCCCCAAACAAACTCACTCATAATAAATAAATAAGACTAAATGGAACTCATTTAAACCCTAATTAATAACCCCTTCCCCAACCCCCAAACTAAGATTTCCAAAACCATTTCTCCACCTAAAATGAAAACATGATTTCACAACCACTTATTGATTAAGGGGGAAAAAATCAAGTACAAAACACAAAAAAAATTTAAAAAAAAACAACATATAGAGGTAGAGCAGAAACCATGCACAGTGGCAATTCCGTAATAGAGTAAGAGGAGAAACTGAAACCCATTAAAAGGTACCCACTGAAATAAACAAGACAGAGTGACAAAAATGGAATTATGAACAGGAGAAGTCAAGCGTTGTTTCTAACTTAATAAGTTGAAGAGAGAGAGAGAGAGAGAGAGAGAGAGAGAGATACCCGCACTCGTCGCATAGACTTGCAAAACCACCCGATCTAAGAGGCCAACCTTTCCTCCATTCGGCGGCGGAACTCTCCTTACACAACAGGTTCATGCAAGATCTCGTCCCCATGAAAGACCGAAACCCAATCTCTGCAAGAAATTTTTTTTCAAACTTTTAAGAGGACCCATGATTCCTCCAATCGCTGAAATCCCAAAGAACTCAAAAAAAAGGGGGGGGGGGGGGTCTCACCCTATCACGCTTTCCGAGGCTCCGGAGAGAGACCCATTTCGACCCACCAATCAAAGACCCAAGAAGAGGGGAAAACAACGACGACCCACTTCGATATTCGTCCTGTAATTCGATCCCAACATGCAAAGATCGGGTTTTCGGGTTTTTATTTAAGGAGTGATCAAGATCAGACGAGATAAGACCCGATTTTGAACGGTTTTTGAGTCTGTGAAAGCTTGGGTTGAGATCAGAGAAAAGCTTGGGTGAATAAAGAGAAAAGCTTGTTGTGCATGGAGGCACGCGAAGAGAGAGAGAGGGTTAGAGAGAGAAAGGAAGGAATGCATGCACGACACTCCAAGACGGGTCCAGCTTCTGTTCCTGCTGTTGTCCAACAAACAATGAAAGATAAATAAAATTAAAAATATTAAAAAAATAAACATAAAATAAAATCTGAGACAATTATCGTTTTAAATAATAAAAAAGAATTATGTACTGCAATTGCAGCACATGAATCTTAACCTGCTTTTGAAATAAGGGGTCTTTTGTTTTAAGTCCATCAAAAGCTCTTTATTTATGAATGACTTCCTCTAATCTTAAGCCTATGATTGGTTCAAGAATGAAATTATTTTAAGATTTATGACTATTCTAGTATAAATAAAGATAAAATAATTTTACGTTTGGTTGTGTTTTGAATTATTTCTATTGTGAAATGTAATAATAAAGTTTTGTTATTTGAATAAAATTTGAATAAAGCGTTAATAAGGATTTATAAATTGTAAAAAAATGATGACAGTTGATTTATAAGAGGTGATAATGATTGATTTGATAGTGGATCCACATTTTTTTTTTTGAATAATCTCAAATAACTTAATTCTAATGGGTGGATGGAATCCATATACTATTTTATAGTAGTTAATTCTGACATATATATTCTCATTTATTCTAGTTGTCAAAACATCTATAATGAGGTTATTCTGACTAATTTCAATTTATTCCAGGCTTATTCTCGAACCAAACATGGGCTAATTAGAGGGTTATTTGAGATATATATATTGGTATTATATGTGATTGATAACTATATTGTTTGTTTCATCATGATTATCAGGTTACGTTTCTGTAATTTTTTTTGTATATAGCGCATGGATTGGCTATTCCAACTATTTTTTGAATTGTTAATATACTAATTTGTGTTAATTTATCTATGCATGACTTTTATATATAATTTATGCTAAGTTTTTTTTATATTTATGCATATACAGTCTTTATTCTAGTCTTATAAGATATCTACATCCATGTTAATTGTGGTAGAGTCCAATTTAGAAATTATATTTTTATCATCTGAAATGTTAGTTAAATCAAATTAATTTGACAGATTGCAATTTACTAAAATACATCGGTGTACATATAAAATAATTTAATTTGAATTTAATATCGGTACAAGGTAGGTATTTAGATTGTCACATATGATCTCATTCCTATTGATAAAAAAATTTAAATAAATTAACCCATATTGAATCCTCATTAAAAACATGATATTCAATTTTATTTTTTCACTGAATAATTTCTAGAATAATTCTAAAAAGACCTATAAAAATAATTAAATTTTCATACAAAAAAAGTAAGATGAATTCCTTCTCATTCTTGAATTTTAAAATGGTAAATCAAGTTTTAATGACTATTGTTGCACAAGGTAAATGCAGCAGATGGAATAATTATAATTGAGATTCCAAAAAATAGTCTTCACAGTTCATATAAATATCATATATATATATAATGAGTGTTCAAGATTAGATTAATCATGTTAAATATTTAAATTATAATAATGAAATTGGGTTATAAATATAAAAATGAATACATTGATATTCATATCAGCCCTTCAGATATTATGATAATTGATAGTTTGATTTTATTTCCACTTAAATTTTTTTGAAAATTAACAGATGTCCTTGTTTTGAGATAAAAAAAAATGTTTTGGTACCTAAGACCAATTTGGGGAAGATAAGGTGACTGTGAGATACAGCTTACCAAATTGTGTACTTTAGGTATGTCTGACCGTTCGATTTGTGGATTTCAGCTTTACATGTTTGGATGCAGTCAACATGTATTCTGGACCGTCCGATTCGGACGTGCGTTTTTTTTTATTCCAGGTCGTCTCTCATGCGGTTCTTTTGTGGGCTTGGTTGGTCCTGCTCGAGTTGAAATTCGTTTGAATCGAATCACAACCGTCCAATTCGGAGATGGGGCAGACCCACTTGTTTGCACGTGTAATTGGTGGGACACCTCATCATTCCTTTTGTTGACTCAAAAGAGATATTAATTCCAAACGTCGATCAGTCATTAGTTACACATCTGTCTGTCCAGCCTCATCTACGTTTTATAACAGTTTGATCTTTAAAAAAAAATATATATACACATTCACTTTATCAAGTACATATATAACATATTTATATTTTTCTGAGGAAAAAAAAAAGTAATTGAGTACACACCGCAATAGTTTACTGTATATCATCCAGTGCCTTGTATAATTCTACAAACGAGATTTTAAATAAGACTGAGGGTGCGTTTGGTTGCAAATAGTGTCCAAAAGCTGCGATTTTAAAAAACTGAAAAAGTGAGCTTTCTGTAGTATCAGGTTTGCAATCGTAGATTCCTGCAGAATCAGTTTTGCAATTGCGCAACCAAACGCACCCTGAATTTATCGTCATTTCGTGATCGACCAGTTTTGAAAAAAAATTACTAGTCTCAAGGGTGGAGTTATTATATTTATTGAATTATAATAAAAATTATTGAAAAAATAAACTCAAATATTGTTATTTTTTTTTATATTTTGTTTGGGTCTCTTAAATTTTTTAATATATCAAAACACCTTTAAGTGATGAATATATTTTTTTTAAATTTTTTAATCTATGTTTTATCACTTACCCCATGAAATATTTTTTACATACGATTATACACTATGTGTATGTTATTCAATTGTACATTGTTATTCATTTTTTCTATTTTATATATCAACCCTTATTATGTATCTTATGTATAATATTAAGAATCGGTTTGATAATTCTAGTTGAGAATAAAATCCTTCTTTTTAAATAATCATGTTCAGATAAATTTTGTGTTAATTGATATATTTAGGAATTGACACATGAATAAATTATTCAAAATACAATTTTTCGAAGTAGTATAATAAATTTTTATGAATGTTTCTGTTTAAAATTAATTTTATATCAAAGATATATACATAAATAATGAATTTTTTTATACTTCATGTAAACCCCCCCCCCCCCCTTGAAAAATTCATGGTCCGCCACTGACATCTCATATGAATATGTAACCTGGGCTGGGCAAGACAAGGTAAATCCAATTTTTGAATTGATTCAACTCTTGAAATTTTAGTAGTTCAGTACAACTAAACCCTTTTTTAATATGAGCTTAAGTAGATTATGCATTGGAAAAGTTAAAAATTCTCAAATTCAGATGAAAACACAATTTCGGTATTTAGCTTTTCAAACTACTATTTTTCCTTTTTAGATCAAAAAAATTTTGCGGTTCAAAAGCCAATAAAACAATTTTTTCAAAAGTTGAGCTAAAAACACAAAATTCTATTGATATTAGTGTTTCAATCTCGCATCCAAACGCCGCATTCGAATCTGAATACCAAGTAAATTTGAGTCTATCGTCCGTTTGGATATAAGTTTATCTTGCATTTGAAAAGTAAAAAATTCTCAAACTCGTATCCAAACACATTTTCAGCGTTTAGAAGCTTTTCAAACTATCTTATCTCTTTAGGTAAAAAAATCTTGTGATTAAAAATCTAATAAACTAATGATTCTCAAAAACTGAGTTTTAAAAACACAAGATTCTAAGAATCTTAATGTTTTAACCTCACGTCCAAACGCAACATAAGAATTTTTACCTTTTTAAACGTAGAATCTATCTAAACTCATATTTAAAACGGGACTTAAATTGGATAAGACTCAGATTATGGAGCCGCTTTATTCACACTTAACTTGAAGCCGACAAAGTGAGTGATCAATTTAAATATTAAGATTGTAACATTTAATATAGAGCGCTATTACACTCATATCCGTTTCCAGCCCCAATTCCAGCCCTATGTGCATCGATAGAAAATTAACGATGCATATGTTTACGTTAACAATGCATATATGCTTCTAAATAATTTTTTTACATTTTTATAAGCACATTTATGCAATTCATTGGAGTATATATTTTATTTTTTATAAAAGCTAATACGTCATTGTCATTATATAAGGTATACTATTTAAAAAAATTAAAACAAATATAAATTAGAAATGGTGCTAAAAATGACGATGGACGTAACATTATAAGTATCTTATAGATATCATGTTCATATTCATGTTCATAGTTAATTATAAAATTATTGTCCGAGTTACAATAATTGATTTTTAAGTATAAAAATCCAGGACAAATATATATAATGGGGAATTCCTAGGATCTTTATCTTATAGATATCATCGATTTGATGGGATAAATGGTAACTCTTATCCCATATTTTTTTCTGTCACAAATCAGGATGTAACAAGAATTCATGGACGTCACTCTAATTCTTCCACGTAAGGGTGACAGCCTTGTTTTGGTTGGTCTGGAGTGATAGTGGACCATTGGTAATCATGATTTTGTGATGTATCGTTTTCAAAGCCATCTTATCATGGGATGAAATACTGAAATAAAAAAAAGTGAGGCCTCCATTAACCCCAAAAAAAATAAAACAAAGAAAAAAAAAGTCATTATTACGCGCAATGTATTAGTGGACAGGGACCATAACTTTTTTTTCCTTCTCAAAATTGAATATAAAATGATTTTAAACTTTGCAATAAAGGCTTCAAAATAAGCCTGTCAATTATCCGAAAAAATATCCGCATCCGATCCGAATCCGTATCCGAAAATGCAGAAAAATCCGAATCCGAAAAATCCGTATCCGTATCCGAAAAAATAATCCGTATCCGAAAATTTTCGGATCGGAACGGATATACCCCTATCATCCGAAAAATATCCGTTCCGATGGCATTAAAAAAATATTAATATTAGTATTTAATATCTACCATTGGATTTTGATTAAGTGGCTCACATTCTTTCTAAAGTTGTAAAATTAGGACTTGTGTTTGTGATTTTTAATTTTAAGTCAATTTTTAAACTTTAAATGAAAATTTGTTATGTTTAATTATTTATTTATTCTTTCTAATAGTTGTAAAGTTAGGACTTGTGTTTGTGAATTTTTAATTTTAAATCAATTTTTAAACTTTAAATAAAAATTTGTTATATTTAATTATTTATTTATTTATTTCGGATATTTCAGATAATTATCGAATCCGTCGGAACGGATACGGATCGGACACGGATACGCTTTTTAAATCCGTCGGATACGGATACGGATACGGATTAAAAAAAATTTTCGGAACGGATACGGATTGACCAATCCGCTCCGTATCCGGTCCGTTGAAGGCTTACTTCAAAACATAATAAGAAGGTGTAACGCGTTACATTTTTTATTTTTATTTTTTTTGTTACGTTGAAGGTACAATCAACGATTGGACCGTGAGTGGACTTTTCGTTTACGGTTTTGGCTTTGCATGATTGGAAATCAAAATTTTAGCTGCAAAAAGATGAATGAATTTATTAGTTGAATGATATTGGGTACAATGTTTTCGCGCTTTTTATATATTTTTAAATATTCAATTTTTAATATAATGAAGTATTTAATTTATAAAAAATAAAAACATAGTCTAATAAACTATAGATAGGTGTTATAAACTAAGGCTCCGTTTGAAACACATATTGAAAAGTAGATTTGGAATAAAGCTGCTTTTTAAGATGATTTTAGACCTTTAACTTTTTTGAGATGTTTTTTTTTTAATTCAGGAATCAATATTTGAAAAGAATTTAATGTTTGGTAGAAAAAGTTGTTTTTCAATTCAAAAAATCGATTCTGACAAAAAAACGTTGTTTTTAAGATTTTAAAAACACGGATTTCGATGAAGAAATTAAAAGGAATCCAGCTTTTGATTCTACCAGAATCCGACCCGTTTAGCAGTACGATTTTGGGATTTTAGCTTTTCAAAAAGCGAAATCTGACCCAATCGTGCTGCCAAACGGAGCCTAAGTAGAATATGAATACATAAACAAAACACTCAAGTAAATAGAGAAGTAGAGAGATGATTTATTCTTTAACTGTTGGTTGTGAAATACAAGAGAGACCCCTCTATTTATAGGGTGCATGAGGAGTTCCAAATGTGAGAAGCTACAAATCCATAGAGGTGAGGGGGTACATAGTGGGGTGATTAATAGTGAGGGTTATGGAGTTGAATGAGAGGGGTTATGGAGTTGAAGAGTGGGGGAGGTTATGACTTAAAGGAGTGGTGAGTATCCACTATATTCACAACACTCCCCCTTGATGGCCACCACACTAAGAATAGGTAATATATACACACACACAGAATATATATATATTTTTAAATATTCTAAAATTTCAAAATACCCTAACCAATCATTTAAAGAACTTTATATAAAATAAAAATGAATAACAATCTAATTTTTAGCATGAGCATACTTCTTTAGTACGAGTACATATGATTAAAGAGGTATATAAGATTGTAAATAAGATTAAAAGAAAAACATTACATACAATTTTTTTTATAATCAAATTTCTAGTTCACACATATTTTGATTTTTTAAAATAGTATGTTTCATGTAACGAGATACATGTTTTTATAAAACTAAAATCATACTCTAATGAATTTGGATAGATCTATTTATATTTTTGAAAGTATATAATATCAACAAGATATGTAGAATTGAAATTGAGTCCCAAAAAAAAAAAAAAAAACTGCGTGTAACATCGTTCAAAAAAGAGAGAGACTCCATGTGCTGGGCCGCTGGGCCCGTTTTGAACTACTAATCCAATGGGTTGTACACCACGAATGCCCTTGGGAGCCCAACGGAATCCTTTGTGAGGAATTGGAGCCCATCATCAGCTATATGCCCAATAAAAATTAGAAAGAAATATTTTATTTTATTTTTTTTGAATTATATAGATTTATTTATATAATGGGCGAAAAATTTTAAAATTGATAATGATAAATTTAAATATTCAATATTAGATATAAATTGCTAGAGTTTGAATTGTCCCTAATTTGTTTTCTTATTGGAAAACCATTACATTTTTATAATTTAATCTTTTTGTGGCCAGGCATTGGTTTTCTTTGTTGCAACTAATACATATTTTGAATTGTTTATAACGACATTATTTTGAGAGTTAACGGTGAATCTAATTTAAATGTGATTGAAATTAAATAAGTGTGAACTCAATCTGAATATGACAATCTAGATTGTATTCAAATTTACAATTTTATTTCTAAGTCAATTCAAAAGAAATTGTCAAATGAGATTAATCATGAGATGTGCAGCACATGTATATACAATGATTAATTTATATTATATTAACATTGTTACGATCAGGTGCATTGTATGGACATGACACCAGTAAGATGTGAATGATTAATTCCATGTTCACTCCATTTAATAAATCTAGAGATAGATCTTGAAGTTTCAAAAACCTATAATAAATAAATTAATTAAAAAAAAACAAATACTCCCCATTTTGAACTTTTGAATTCGTTGGGGACCACCGTCCGACTTGATTTTCACCAGGGGCCGACCATTCAGTGTTACCTTATTATAAAAAGGATCACTCATCATCACCCTCCAATCATCTCATCCCATAAAAGTCCCTCCAAAACAGCTAATCTCATTTTTCAAATTTTCCTTCCAAAACTACATGTCCCGTTATAGTTACCCTCTCTCTGTTAACCCAAAATAAAAAAGGAAAAAATTCGATATAGCTCCTTAAAACTCCCTGTAAATTTTTTTTTAAAGCAAAATATAGTCATTTTCTATTCCATAAAAAGAAAGAATATGACTGAATGAGGTGAGAGAATAAGAATGTATAGATAGATAAAATGATAGATAAACCTATATGAAATAACGACTGAATGAAAAACACCGCAAGGACGACTCGACGGGATGTTCGATCCCACAATCCGAGTGTGCTGAGACGAGGCGAGGGTAGAAAATGCGGTAAAATTGATTAATTGTCACGTCCCCATAAAATATGTAGAGTTAATGGATTTAGTCATTCAGTCAAATTTCCATCAATACAAGGAATATACGAATAATTTTCTATTATCTAGATGGAACTCCAATAAATCAGTGAATTCCTTTAAAGTCTTTATTTTTTGTCTTGGTTAATAATTTTAGTCATTCAGTCAATATTTTGTTAGCAAGAAGCATATTTTAAAATATTTTATTCAGTTAATTAAATCTCTAAAAACATTATTCATTCAGTTAAATGAGTTCTATTGATTTTCTCAAGAAAGAAAATAAAATTTAAAAATGTATTACAGTCATTTAATTATGTGGTTAGAATAAATCATAGATCTAATTAATTTTGATTATAGTAACAAAATAAAGATTGCCTGATAAGATAGGACCCGAGCTTACATGGATTTTTCCCGATATTTATTAGTTTATAAGGAGCATATAGTGTATTTTATTATTATTATTATTTAAAAAAAAAAGAAGCGGTGACCAGAGAAGATATTTTAGCGAACAATAGCAAATCCGGAGGAGTGACGTTAACGAAATCGGATCTGGGTATTTTGAATTTGGAGAATCAAAATGTGATGTTTTTCATGGGACGCCGGGAGAACTTTTTTAAAACCTCCTCATTCAAAAATCAGAACCCGCATTTTTGAAACCCTAACCCAAAAACCCAATCCATATTTTGGATCAAAATTGGATTTTTTTGATGCGGATGGACGAATCGGAATGTGGGTCTTTGGGATCTATTGGTTCTCCGTTGAAGGTTTGTCATTCTCCGTTTGTTTTCCCTCTCACTCTTTCAACATGGGTTTTGTTTTGATCCGAATTGTTTCTCTTGCTGTTATTGGAAGAGCAGAAGCGGAGTCGTGAAGAATTGAACGCCCGGCAGAGGTCGATGAAAATAAGGGATCTTGCTTCGGTGCTACGTTCCGAAGGTTTGTTTTGTTTGATTTTTTTTTTTTGAATCATATGCGGATGTGAAGATTTCATGTGAAATGGAAGTTATTCCTTCATGTTATTGTTTTTGTACATTATCACCTTGAAAAGATTCTATCTTTTGTTGAAATGGCAGTCACCAGGCCTTCATATTGTTCTTTCCGTAAATCCCCATAGTGTTGTTTGCTCAAATTGCTCAAAGATGTTGATAAACATCCACCAGAAATTGCTTATAAGATTTTCAATTTTGTTATTGATGGTTGTGTGGAAATTTTAGTTTCATAGATATAGAGCTAGCTCTCTCACAAAGGGGAACAATGGATACCAAAAAAAGAAAGAAAAGAAAAACAATCAATGCATAAGATTTACATGGTTTTGCAAATTGTTTATATCTAAGTTTTTTTTATGAGATAAAAACATCACAAGTAAAACAGCTCTATTTATATGGCATTCAAACAGTCTTTTTGCGCATTCAAAAGTTTGTTTAGTTGACAGAATAATGCTTCTTTCAAGTTGAGCAGTATGAATACAGCTTGCATGGTTGCAAGACATACATGCAGTAAAATGTTGTAATTTGAGTTGTTTGGAAGATGATGTATGACGCCGACATTTTTTTATTTTTTTTTGCTTTTATGATTGAAGTAAATTTATACTGTTCATTTTTAATTCTGTCAGGTACACACATTGCAGGAAACATACATATTCATTGCATACGCCATATACTCTGCCATGGTATAACTTAAGCACATGATTTCTCATAAGAAGCATGCATCGTACATGTATGAAGGTGGTCTTCACCAAACCAAAAAGAAAGATGGTTGTTTTTGTTTGAGCACGTCACATGGATTTGCATCCTCATTGCTTTGGTCACATGCAAATTTTTTGCTTAGATGTAAATCCATACAGCCAATCAAATATGGCTTTACATTTTCTTCTCCTTGAACCCCCCCCCCCCCCCCGAGAGAATTGCTATGAATCCCACCACTAAATCTTATTAAATTTTTTATACTATTAAGAAAGAAATTAAATGTGTTTTTATGCACATCCCACTTGCCAGATTCTCGCTTTTTGAAATCAAATATTCATTTCAATTTCATGGTCCAGGAATCAGAACTGCTCATTCAGAGAACAATTATTCTAAAAAAGTATCTCATCATGTACTCATGGACAAAGAAGAGGGGACTTCCCAAACTACAGATGCATCATCTGCATCGAAGTCTTCCATTGGTCTTCAAAAAGTAGCTGACACTAATTTATGTTTGGGCACGGTGGACAGCACTGAAGGTGTCAACAGCTCAACCCATGATTCAGCATGTTTTGATGAACACAGTGAACCATCAATGTCCTTAAAATCACACACACAGAATGACATGATGAGTAAAATAAATACAGGTTTTGGTCTAGATCTCAATGAAGCAGACATCTCCAACACGAATAGTTATGATCCTTTCTACCCTCTTAAGAAATCTAGGCTTGCTTCAGATTGTGCAAGCAATAAGGGTTCATTGGAAGAAATTGGAGATCCAATGAGACTGTGGAAGGAAATAAAAAATAATGGTTTCCTTTCAATATCGCATGGATGTGCACCTGAACCCAAAAGGCGTGGGGGCCCAAGGAGAAGCAAAGGTAGCGCACCCAAGAAGAAATCCATTCATGGAATGTATGAACAGGATAGTCGGCCTTTGAAGACCACAGCTCCAGTCGGTCTGCTCAATGGGCTCAACCCTGGAATCATCAAGAATGTTCGGAACACTAAACAGGTCCGTTCTATCATTGATTCTTTGCTAAGGTCTGAAATGCTTGATGGTCAGTTTGAGAATGAGAACATTGGTCAGTCTGTGAGAGGAGTGATAAATAAAGAGGTTCCAGGAAGTTTTAAGCCCAGACATGATGACGAGCAAACAAGTGATGCGTTGGAGGGAACATTTCATGGCGGGCCTTCCATTGCATCGTATCATGCCTCCAAACATGAAGCTGATTCACTAAAACTTAACTTGGCTCCAGAGAACACCAGCTGCATCTCCGTAGAGGAATTCTCTGCCCACCATAAAAGCAACGACACTCGTTCTGTGAAAGGTGACTTTTAATTTAGTTTAACCCAATTTAATTGATTTTTACATATGGGTGCATAAATGCCTGTCTTAAACATGAAAATTTAGCCAATATAGTCAAGATCAAGCTTTTTTGGTCTTTAAGTCCTTTTATATTGTTAGTAGTTAAATTTATGTATATTTATTTTTGACAGCTGCTACTGTAGCTTGTCAATGGTTGGATCTTCTCCATCAGGACATAAGAGGACGTCTTGCAGGTCTCATCTGCTTTTCATAAAAGATGACTTAGTTGGGACAGTGTACCGATTCTATAAGATTGATGTGTTCATTTTTTTTCATTTGTGTTGCAGCTCTGCGTCGCAGTAGGAAGAGAGTGCGAACAACCATCCAGAGGGACTTGCCTGTCTTATTTTCAAAAGATTTCTTATCGAATCAAGAGAATGATTCACACACTGCCTCAGATATTGCAAGGTGGAAGGCCATCTTTGCCCACATGGAAAAGGCGCTTTCGGATGAGGGAAAGCATCTTGTGAGTTAACTTTGGACAGATCAATAACTGATGACTTGTTTATCAAGCTTGATTATTTAAGTCACTGGCAAAAATATTGTCTAATATATCTATAACAGTTGTAAACCTTGGTCTTGTTCAGGAGAACTGGTTGAATCAAATGAAAGAGATGAAATTGCACTGTCAGTGGGGACTGCAATCCGTTGGCCCAGCGATTTTTGCTCCACCATATCCCTCAGAAAATTCCAGGTGCATTGGCTTCATATTAGTCTTGCCATTCTTGTTATCATTCTCATTTTTTATCATTTGATGCCATCTCCGTTAATCAAGAACTATCAGGTGTGCTTGTTTAAACATTGTAGCCCTAGCTTTTAGCATAAAATATACCATTGTAGCATGTTTGTTTAAACCTATAGCAAAACTTAAAGTCACAATCCGAAAGTTATGTCAAGTGTGCTTTTGGGAATATAGCTTAGGCAGAACTTTAGAAAATTTTTGTCTTGGATACGAATTCCCTCAACTTAAATCACGAATAACAATTGTGCCTCTTTACTCTTTATATACAAAAATATGATCAAAATTTTCATTTCCATAGTTGAAAAAGGTATTTTTGACAGACAAATATTACTGCTGTTTATTTGATCTTCTTCACTGCTATAACAAACACGTCTATTTTAAACTAAAAAAAAAAAAACATGTCTATTGTTTATCTGAAAAGTTATAATCCAGCTATATTGTCATCATTTGCTCTTCACTTGCAATTTAACTATTTGACTCCCATTATAATTTATATTTTGTTGTGAAAGCACTTCTAACTTTTTTTTTCTTTTCATCACTGACAGACCAATGAAAGATGTCATGAACAGAGAACTTGCAGTCAGCGCGGCTGCGGCTTCCATTTACTCAACATCTAGTGTGGTCATAACAGCAGAGAACATGTCTTGAACTTTCTCTAATTAATTGTTAAATTTAATTTAGACTTATTGTACTTGTACTACTAGTGTAACGTTAGTCATGACTCATGAGTGAGTTATATCTTCCTTGAATTTTTTTTATTTATAATTATATCCAGACCAGTTGACCCTCCATTTTAATTTCACTTGGAGATGGCTGACTTGCAGAAACTATTGTAACTGTTATCAATGTTTGATTTGAAGTTTGTAATCCCTTCTGAATTATAATTAAATGTGGTGGT
Organism: Acorus calamus; assembly: GCA_030737845.1. Lineage (NCBI taxonomy): Eukaryota > Viridiplantae > Streptophyta > Magnoliopsida > Acorales > Acoraceae > Acorus > Acorus calamus. The sequence goes on along the minus strand of CM060864.1, from coordinate 21,432,964 downwards.
TGGATTGCTGGAGTGTATACCAAAAAATGGGATATTTGTGTTGTGTTTAAATTTATCTGAAATTTGGTTTCTTTTATTTGAAATTTGCTATGCTTTTCAGTTTTGCAAATTGTGGTTACAAAGTTAGAACAGCAGATTGTGAGCAGGGTTTTAACTTCTTGCAAAGTTAAATTTTCCTCGCAACACCTGGAAAAGTAATTTTTTTTAAAATTTTCTTCCCCCATAAGTAGATATATATAAATACACTGAAAGGATGACTTAGAAATGCATGAGAGATTATAGGTAACATTGTCCTAAAATGATGTTAGCTAAGGTTTGAAAAATAATGTCACGTCTGTTTCTATCTTCGTCCAATTTGACTATCCAGTTGAATGATGTTAAGATACATTCAGAATTGGACTACCTTCTCTGTTTATTTTTAGGTGTAAAATATATTTTTTAAGTCCCAATTTTCTATGATCATAAATTTAATGAAATTGTTCAATCATGATATATCACAAGAGAACACGTTATTTTATCATTTTATGTGATTGATTTTTGATTGATCCACATTAAAATTTTGTTATTATAAAATTTAGACTTCCACGATTATGTTTCATTGAGAAATCTAATATACTTGAAGGAAAATTTTAAACTCTTTCGACGTGTTTTTGAAAAAATATATAAACTTTTATTAATGGGAAAAATCAAAATAAACCTTAACATTTTTTTAAAGTCCATATATACCCCTGAAAACTCTTATGTAAATCTATATACCCCTGAGTTAATTTTTTTTATTGGATAACTAAAAAACCCTACAATATGTTAAAAATGTAAAAAATATTATGTAAATGATAATTTTATATCTAGAGATTGATTATAAAACCCTGTATAGATGGGTAAAATTGTTATTTATAGAAGATTTTTCACATTTTAACAAATTATAAGGATTTTTAGTATACTGTGTTTTTAAGTTAACTAAGCAGAATATTCACAGAATATTTCTCATATGAGTTCAATTAGGAGGATTATTTAAATTTACATAAAATTTTAAAAGTCAGGTGTTATATCATTTTACTGGGTTATTTGAATTTTTCCATTTATTAATTTAGTGGGACAAGGTAAGTATTATCGCATATATCGCCCGATTGACCCAAAGACCACCCGTTTTTAAATATCGCCCGTTGATTAAGAATCCGACGGTTCTCATCATCGACGCGGCGTCAGTGGGCCCCAACATCACTGTTTTTCGTCTCGTAAATCTCACCCGCCCCGAAATTCTCCGAAATTTCTCTTTTATCTCTTCAACCCTTGAAATCCCTAAATTTTCTCTCCGTCATCCTATCGAATCCGTGATCTGAATCTGAATTATGAAGTTTTCGCTGTACGTCACCTGTATCGAAGAGTCTTCCGAGGCGATCCGATCGAAAGGCTAGGGTTTCTTAAAGGAAGCTTTGGATCCGGTGACTTTCGATGTCTCGAAACAGATACCCGTCCGTTCTTCTTCTGGTGCTGCTTGTTCTTGAGGGATCTGATGCTTTGCACCGGAATCTGTTCGCGGTCGATGTAATGCGTCGGGAGATGAAATTTTTTTGTTCGAATTGGTTTGTTTTGTTAATAAAGATGTGATCTTGAGGGGTTGCTTTTCTTTTCTGTAGGATTCTCCGTCGCCGAGTCCGATCCCGTCTGTTAATTCGGTGCAGAATTCGGTGAATCCTGTTAAGACTCCGGCGAAGGGAAAACCTGAGACGAAGGACCGGGAGAGGCCTCCGATAAGTCATGGCGCCGCCCCCTCGGAATCGACGCCGGGCGGTGCGAAACATCCTCCGGAGGAAAGTCACATCCCAGAGTGCGGGGCGTCGGACAACATGTGCAGAAACGAGAGCTTGGTCGCCTGCTTTCAAAATGGTAATTGAAATTTCATGCTTGGAATTCTTGGGATATGTGGACTCCAAAAATATATATATATTTTTATTGCACTGGTTATTATGTGTTCCAAACTAATGAATATCAGTTTGGAAATCAAAATTAGAATGTACAAATTTGATACGAGATATCATATCATGGGAACATCAATTTGATTTTTTCATTTGATAAGTGTGCAAGTTGGCTTCTAAGCAAGTTGTTTTAATTGTTAAATGTTTTTGTTTAATTCTGATATGTTGCTCTCACTTCTGCATGAGCATTTATAAATTTTGGTCTTATTTTTGTGTGACCTGTCATAAAGGTTTTGGGCCAGAGAGAAACTGGAACAAGTTAAAGGAATGATAGGAAGGAAATGAGTTGAAAATTGTAAATAAGGATGGTGGTTGGTTTAGGTTGGGTATTGAATTGTAAAGGAACAGTTTAGACTCTAGATGGTCTCTGATGCCCTGTTGGTGGCTTGACAGAAGGCTGAGACTTCTTAATGAGGGCATGATGGAAAGGGGTTAATGATACTGCTAAACAAGAAAGTGACCAAAAGGGACATTGAAATATAAAGATGTGGAAGCTTATGCACTGGCTGACCATGTAACCTAGACAATAATTGTTGGACAAGCACTGTGTATAGTTAACCGTGATGTGGGGACAATGGTAGTGATTGACTGAGAAGTTATTTTTCGTGTTTTCCTAGAGGGACATTTGATTGACTGAGAAGTTATTTTCCGTGTTTTCCTAGAGAGACATTTTTTTTATTACTTTACCTATTTCTACAATATTGGTTTTGAAGATGAAGATATGGTAGTGTGGAAGCATCCCAACCTGGTTTCTCTGTCGAATCATTGTATAGAAGAATCAACAAAGATCTCTTGTGGGTGATCCTTCTCATCTTCAAGATTGTCACATCAAATTTGGGGGGTGGTGACACCCTTGAAGATAAGATGCTTATGTTGTTGCTTTTCCAAGACAAAATTCTTACCAAGCTCAATCAATCTATTGGGTCAACAACACATACATTAATTGTGAGTTTTGTGGAACTATGTAGAATCTAGTGAGCATTTGTTCAGTTGGTCAAGCTATCATATTTGGTTGAAAGTGGGCTTTGCCCTTGGCTTGAGGTGCGATTTTAACCACTTAGATTCGGTAAAATAGTAGCATGAGGGCAAAATTCCAAGGTGTCGTTCCTCACACGGTGTGTTGGTCTATGTGGTTAGCACTTAATGATCTTAATTTTAAAGAAAAACACATTTAGGAGGAAAATATTTGGGCGGCTATTACGTCATAACTCCGGGCTTGGGTTATGATGCTTCTAGGTGAAAAATTGCTGGCCAATGACATGGGGATTAATTGGTGAAGTTTATATTATATTATATATATAATTTTTTAATGTAAGGGGCAATTGGGGTGAGAGGAGTGGTTTTTGCTTATTCTTTTTTTATATGTTGTTTAGTTATAACTTTTTTTTTTTTGCTTTTATTTGGAATTCCCTTGTCTCCTCTTGTTTGAGGGGCATCAGATATATATATATATATATATATATATATATATATATATGAGGAGGACTCATAATATTATTAACGCATAGCAACATCTGATGAACATATACATTTAAGGTGCTTCAATTATCACTTCCTCCAGTCTAAGCTGAGAACCTTTGCACATCAGGCCACATAAACTTGTAGAATGAGTTCACTGAAAAATTGTTAGCAGCACACATTTTCAATTATCACCGAACCTCCTGCAACATCTGATGCAACAAATTTGCCTCAGCCCTGGCACATTAATCTCCTCCGGCTAGTATGCATGACTTACAAGATCAACCTTTGAAGAAGCCATTCTGAAGCCCCATCGCTAGTTCAGAATTCAGAAATAATTCAGCAAGACAAAAAGCTGCAATTTGGTATAATTCACATAAAGCTCAGATAAAGTTCAGAAATGAAAATATATATAAACATTGAAAAATTAACTTTGACATGCAAATATCTAATATTAATTCAAATTTATGAACTCTCAATGATATCATAACATCAAAACATTACAAAACTTTTGAGTTCAAATTACAAAATTCAAGTTCAGGCAAAATCATTGATAACAAACATTGAAATCTAGTGGCAAAACATAGGCGAGCATTGTTTCCCATTTTTGGTCCTAGTGTTCCACAATTGAAATAATTTTTATGTTTTTAATATATGCTTAACTCATTTAATGCGTGAATTATTGAATAAGGTGTGCATTACTTGATGAGATTTCATTTAAATGGGTATCAAAGTTCCAACAAAATGTGTGTTTGACACAAAAATTAATTAAATAGTTCAGTGGAATAGGTAACATAAGCCTTTTAAAGTCCTACAATGGTTCAGCCAAGCTTCGTTGTAGAAATTTGTATATCTTCTATTCCCAACCACAAATTCCACCTTTGCCAGGACTTGTGAGGTCATATTGAGATGCCCTTCCAAAGCTTGGACACTCTATACTCCCATAGCCTTGGTGTCCTTCAAGTTTTGAAATCTAGTTTCCCAGTCAGGCTCTTCATCAGTCCTAAATCAAGAAAACCCACTTCATCAATTTTTATTTATTTTTACATGAGTACTTGATGGTGTGCTCATCTAGAACTTTTAATTTTGCATTGTAATGAATTTGGGTATGGACATAATGCACACTCGTGCATCTATATGATGTTAAACCCATTATTTCAAGATTTGGGATGACTTTGGCTTGGTAGGGAATTGCCCTTCAACAGTCGCTGGAGATAGGCAAGAGTTGATTTTCATGAATAAATCGATTTTTAAGTTCTTGTAATCTCATCTGAAGGAGTTATTTTTTGTATGTACATTGTGAAATCTCATCAAGATCAGAATGTGTCTGCTATATGTCATGTGGAGGTTTTTTTTTTTCCGGATTGCCTATATATATCTTCTTGGCGTTAAAGAGCCATTCCCTTGTTTTCCTGTTTCATTGAAATATCTTTTGTACTTGTTGTTATTGTAATTTTTAGGCCTTGCTTGCATTTTATGTACCTTAGTATCATTATCTACAGTATTCCTCTATGCTAAGTTTTCTAGATGTAGCATCAATATCTTTGTGAACTTTATTCTATGAGGAAGGACAAACTATACTAAAAATATAGGAGCCTCTAATTTGTTATCACAATTGAACTTAATATGCTTTTTTTCATTATGCTATCAACAGAACTGCCTCTTGTTTGCTGCATTTCTTTGTTGCTTTTAGCAAGATTTTATCGCTTGTGTTTGATTTTTTTTCCAATCGGGTGTAGGGGAATTGCTGCATTTCTTTGTTGCTTTTAGCAAGATTTTATCGCTTGTGTTTGATTTTTTTTTCCAATCGGGTGTAGGGGAATTGCTGATCCACAATAAAGGAAAGGATGCCTTGGATGTGAATATAGCAGTAGTGGCTTCTCAAAATACAACTTACAAATGTCAAGTAACTGGACATCAAGCCAAAAAGGTTCTATTCAATAAATCTGTCTTCTTTTCATCAATATTTTTTGACATTTCTTTGAACATACATAGCATTACTCTTTTTTTTAAAAAAAAAAAAAGATGCTGGAATATTTATATTATAAAATGTTTCTTTGTTACATTCTTTTGTTTCTTTCCCAGTTTTTGGGCATTTTCCCTATGATGAATAGAGGACGAATGCCTTTCTTTTATTTCAAAAATAAATAAATAATTATATTATAAAATGATACCCCTCAAACAAAATGACGGAGACGAAGAGTCTCCGAAAAAAAGAGGTAAAATTTAAACAAGATGGATCAAGGAGAACCACCCCCAAAGCAAGGATAACCATATCCATCACAATTTTAAGATTACCATCACCTTAATTAAAATTAGGGCAAAAGATGTAAATATTTGCAACTCATCTCAGTTACAAGTTCCATGCTTATTTTGGGTTTAGTTGATGAACCATTCAATTTTTTATTTTATTTACATGTTGCATTTTTTTTGTTTTTCCTCTATATCTTCTGCTTCTAAAGGCACGCTAACGTATTCTGCTGTGTGTTTAGATGCCCATCAAAAGTGATATCTTGCCCGTGAAGAAAATAGTTTTGACTACCAAGAATGAAAATTGTACGATTACAGTGAGCTCGAGCTCACCAACATGGACTGACCGCATCCCCAACTATGCCACCATGCATATGACCCCAATCTATGGGGCATACGCGATATTTCTGATAATTATGGTAGGCGGGGGGACATGGGCTTGCTGCAAGTTCAAGAGGAGGTGTAGGCGAGCCGATGGTGGTGTCCCCTACCAGGAGCTTGAGATGGGTATGCCACAGCCCACTTCAACCCATAATGGGACTGCTACGAGTGACAATTGGGATCAGGGTTGGGATGATGATTGGGAGGATGACAACAAACCCGCTGGAGGAGCATTGGATAAGAGGCATGCAGGGAGTGTTTCAGCAAATGGCCTAGCCTCTAGATCGACTAGTAAAGAAGGGTGGGATGATGATTGGGATGATTAGGAATTCATCGCAAAATGAATGGAGGAAAGGGAGATTGATTGCCTCACTTTGTGAGAAGATGGTTCTTCAAAAGTTGGATTATGGTGCGTGTGATGAATGCATGTGTGAAAAAGATGTCATATATGTTGAATTACCATGGAAGCAAAGGAGATATACATAGGCAAATGTTGAAACATTTTTTATGACAGGAAGTGGTATTGTTTATCAATTTTGTAAGATGATACGATGAATTCCATTTTTACTTGTAGACATACATATGAATGGAAGTCCTGATGGTTTTGTTTGATCGAAAAGTGACACAACTTGCATGAGAATTCTGTAATGTCTGAGAGGGAGATTGAACCAGGAGATCATATTAATAGAGGTCAGTGATAATTTTTATTTTTTATTTTTGTTGGATAATCTCAGTAGTGAAATTTGAGAAACATTACAATTGATTATGTAGATGCATTGTTTTATTGTGTTGTTCATATGGTATTTATTAGAATAACTAATCTAGCTAAACAATTAGAATATCTGAATCATTGATAACTTTAATCATGATTTCTTTTAATCACTTGTTACATGTTAATTTTTTTTTCAAGTCTTGGCATGCTGTGTGCTTGTATTATTTTGCTGTGAGCCATTGATGCACATAAATTCTATTCTATTTGATATATAAATGCAATTCTGCAAGCACTTGCTAAGCACTTGAACATCAAAATTTTTCTTTTCTACATTTTTAGCTGGCTAAATTGCAATTACCCCCTTCAAAAAAAAAACTAAGTATACCAAGCTTTTGACACCAGGAGTGTGTGTGTAAAACTGTAAATGATGCCAGGCCTGAAGCAACAGGTACTGAAATTCACAAGTGACATGCATTCTTTATGACACACACAACCATTATGATATCAATTTGTGAGTGGTGTTGGATCTCTGTTTGCCCCCACAAAGGCCCTCTGAGCATCATATGTTCTCAGTCTCCATAATTACTCTTCCCCACATAAAGGGTGTGAGTGGGTGAGACATGTTGTCCTTTTTTTTCATTTCATTTTTCATTTATGAAAGTGTACCAAATGGTTCTTATTCTGCACATTCACCACCACTTCTGAAGCAACCTCTTTTATATTTTGGTCTTGACCCCCTTTTGTTTTTACCTTTATATGGTACCGTGCCTCCCACTAGTTGAAGCCTGGATTTAGATTTAGGGTTAGGTTTTGGGAATGAACCAGGTTTATAACCCCTTAGACTTGCTGATTGACTCATTTGTCACTCATGAGAGACTAACATGTTGGGTGTAGTGTGCCACACTAGGTCAGTATCCATCATTAGAAAAAATGCACATAAAATACTCATTTATTTAACTCAGACACAACTGCATTCTGCATGCATGGATCAGTGGACTCACATGTTGAGAATCATAAAGTGAGTCATGAAATTAAGTATAGTATTAAAAACTTAAGAGAATTCATGTGCTTCACTGTAACATTTTTAAATGACATGAGGTCAATTGTGTTTTTTTTTAAAAAGAATTTGTTTCTTAATAAAATGTCAAGCAGAAGTACTGCAAATTTTAGGATCCATTTTAATCCTCCTCTTACTCTCATGCTCTATTTGAAACCAATTATCAAACTGATAACTCTTACTCTCATGCTCTATTTGAAACTAATTGTCAAATTGATTATGTTTATGTAAAATCTGTTTTCAGTTAATAGACGGGTTTCTAAGCTTTAGCTTTCAGATTTTGATTGTGTTTTAGGCCCCGTTTGGTAACGAGGTTTGGGCGGATTCCGCTTTTTGAAAAGCTAAAATCTTTGCAGCCATGGGTCGGTTCCGGCGGAATCAAAAGCTGGATTCCTTTTAATTTCTCTCTCGAAATCCGTGTTTTTAAAAGCTCAAAAAGAACGCTTTTTGGTCGGAATCGATTTTTTGAATTGAAAAGCAATTTTTTCTACCAAACATTAAACTCCTTCCAAATATTAATTCCTGAATTAAAAAAAAAAGCATCCCAAAAAAGTCAAAGGTCTAAAATTATCTTAAAAAGCAGCTTTATTCCAAAATCTACTTTTCAATATGTGTTTCCAAACGGACCCTTAAGAATAGACAAAACAACTTTTATGAAAATGTTGGTTGAAAATAACTTTTATGAAAGAGTTTCACCAATTTGGTGATCCAAGTTGATTTTGAATCAATCAAAGGAAGATGCCATCTTATTACTACAGTTGCTGAACCTTTAGTTGTTAGATCATTTTCTTTTATGAAAAAACCTGGTTAAGAACAACGGTTCAGATGAGCCCTCGAGAAACGTTTACTCTCCAGGAACGTTTATTCACCAAAGCGTGACGGGCACGATGGTGTCTAGATGAGCCGGTCATTTGTGTATTATGCAATGAGGAATGTGAAACAACAATCCACCTCCTCTGCACCTGCAGGTTCTCTCGGAGCCTATGGGAGCGCCACACGGTGAGGTGGGGCTGAACTCCTCGTTCACTATGATGGAGGGCATGTGGGACGCGGGGCAACAACTGAGTAACACGGCTAGGGGAGGGCCGAATCATCCGGCGGCGGGGGCAGTTATCCTGGCGACGTCTTGGGTTGTTTGGCGGACTCACAACGGAGTGATCTTCCAGGGACACAGAGCGTACGTGGAAAACGTTTGGGCGGAGATTGATGGCCTATTCCGCTATTGGAGCTGAAGCCATGCAGGTGCGGGTGGGGCCGTAGGGGGCCAAACACGCTTGGGGACTTAGGACCTAAGGTGTCTCCCCCGCTTCCCCTTCCCTCCTCCTAGGATGGGCAGCTAGCTCTACTGCCCTCCCCTTCTCCTCCCCACCACCTACTCTCTGTTGCTCATTTTTTGTATTTTCTCTTTGTATTTCATTTTAATATTTGTTTTGGACTTGTATTGCGACACCTCAATGAATGAAACTGCGGTAGAACGTCTACCTTAAAAAAAAAAAAAAAAACAACGGTTCTTGAAAATTAGTCCCAAACGAGGCCTTAGTGGAAACACAAATTTTCAAGTTGTAAAATGCCCTTCTCCCACTTTTCCTAGGCATGTCCACACGCTAAGAAAACCAAACAATTATATATTGCATCTTCAAAATGTTCGACTTTAAAAATTAAGAAAAGTGAAGTTCCTCCAACCCTAACTTTTTCATCATGTGTTCCATTGGCATCCAGCATCAATTTCACTGGTACCAACTCAAAAAGAGTATACATGGTCTCTCCCACTTTAACAAAAGCAAAAAACCAAAGCTGCCTTTTGTCATCCCCTCCCCCATCAAGAGATAGCAGTGTTGAGCACTTCTATTTCTCAGTTAGGGAACAGTTCTTTTGAGTTTCATGTCAGTCCCACCTTTTGTTTAATTTGCTTTTGTTGTGTGTGTGTGGGGGGTGGGGCACCACCACTTTCACTTTTGAATAATAGGGCGAATTCATTATCTTTGTGTACCAAGTACTTTTTTTAAAAAATGACTTTGTCTGAATGTTTTTTTTTCTCCCAATGTGCGCCCTGCTGAAATTTTGTGACAAGCCCAACACTGATCAGTACAACTTACTCACTCCCAATACTTGTATGGAAAAAAAATAGTGGTCACTCACCAAATGTTTTGTCTTTAATTCATGTGTGCAGTGCAGACACTCTTTCCCGGAGTTTCCCAGTGGATCTCAGTGAAGGTGGCATATAAAAATAGACCTCTTGAGGCCTTGAATAAACTATGTACTGTGGAAGATTGGCTCTTTTTCAGGCACCCATTATCTACCATTGTTCTGTCTTCCCTCTATCCAACAAATTTGACCTTCTTTTTTAGTGTTTTTTTGTGTGTATAATCTATAGTTTAATTGCTTCTTGGGGAAGGGGGTGGAATCTAGGTACTTTAACAGCCAACTCCTTTTGACTTGGCAACAGAAGCTGCTCAGTTTTATAAATTTCCATTCATTCATAATTGTGGTGAACAGTGAACTATAAAAAAAACATAATGAGACTTTTCTTTTTCCAAAGACGAGAACAAAAATGATCGTCGGAGACGATGTAAAAAAGACAACCCCTTATCTATCATCCAGTGACATGTGGTTTAAATAATCACAGAATATCACATATTAAATATGGGAGGTGTCACTGTCAGTCTTTTATTGAATATCAACGGAATGTTGACTGAAGTACTGTATGTGTGAACATGAACAAAATTTATGGTTAGTGTGGTGTCAGTTTTCGACTAGTGCA
>CM060864.1:21368961-21412369 GCA_030737845.1 Acorus calamus | reverse complement strand
ACTCACTCGCGGGTAACCGCAAGACCATGACCAGTTTCGTAATTTCCACTTCATCATCATCATCATCTCCTCTTCATCCATAAAAACTCGTTGAGAGAGAGAAAAACAGAGAGGCCTTTTTTGGGAATAAAAAATCGAGACCCAGAGAGGGATCGGTAAGAAAAATTTTTGGGTCCTCCTCCAAAGATGTTGCAGAGGCTTCTCGCGAGGAGGGTTTTTGGTGGGTCTTCGAGTCTTCGATGCCTTTCAAGGGGGTTCTCTCAATTGGCCGAGGCGGAGGAGGGAAATGTTGTTGTTCCCAAAATGCCCCCGTTCGACTACACGCCCCCGCCGTACGATGGACCGCGGACGGACGAGATTCTGAGGAAGCGGAGGGAGTTTCTGAGCCCCTCCATGTTGTACTTCTACCGAAAACCTGTAAATAAAATCTCTCTTTTAGTTTTTGTTTTTGTCTGTCTCTGTTGATTTTTTTTATTTTTGAGGTTTGGGTTGTGTTGAAAATTGGTTTTTGTTGGGTGGGTTTCAGTTTTAATGTGATTGTTTGTTTGGGTCTCTCTCAGATTATAATGGGGTTTTTTTTCTTCTGATTTTTTGGATTCTTTGTATGGTTTTTATGTGTGCTCGAATTCTATATAGATTTTTTTTTTTTTGGATTTACACGGATTAACTCTCGAATTTAACGAGGGTTTAGAATTTTTTTGTCTTAACTGTGTCACAAATAAATATTTTATGGATTTTATAAGAATTTTTTGTGTATATGTTGAGTGTTTCTTTTGGTCCTGAACTATCAAAAATTAAGAATTTCTCAATATTTTGAGTTTTTTTTTCCAGCTTTTTTGGGAGAAAAAAATGTTTGTTTTAGTCTATTTGGATTTTTTGCAATTAGATACTATTATATGTCAATAACTTATTATTGCAATGGTCATGGAACGGTCAATTGGATTGTTCAAATCAACTAATTATCATAATTTAGCATCATAATTTGTGATCAGTAGGTGGTTCTTTGATTGATTGGGTGACAATTGATATACGTTGTGAAAATAGATTTTTGATGGTCCTTTATGTTATTATTAATAAAAATACTGATTTGGTTTTGCATTGAATTTATCATATAGTATTGACTATTTGATTCTCATTTCCGAATATTACATGGGTCATGATGTTCAGTCTTAGATTCCCAAGTTTATCATGTCTTGTGGACCTACTTTAGTCACATGGAAACTGGTCTAATTTGAGGGACAGACCATATGGTGGATAAACTTCAGAATTTGTGTCCAGGATTCCTCAATCTGTCACTGTGGACAAACTAACTATGTTTTCTTGTGAAACATTATACTTGAATAATTTTGTACTTGTCTTGTTTTTTCTCTCTTTGGGATTTATTAGATCTTGTCAGAAGCATATCTAATTTTTGTTTTCCATTTATTTGGAAGGAAAGGGTTTCATTAAACATCAAATTAAATTTTTTTTCAAGTATTTTCTAGAAGCTTTTTCAAGGATTAAAGATTCTAAAACCAATGGAAACGGATACACCCATACTAACAATTATTCTTCCTTTGGTGTGTAATGAGTATCTATCCATGTTTTTTGGCAGACCTGGCCCGTTTAGAGCTCATTGTTAATTTGATTTAGCTTTTGCAAAATCTAACAGGGTATTTTTGAACTTTAACTTTTGGGTTTGGATTTTGGTTTTTGTGTGAAAAGTGAGCATAACAGATTTTATGGGAAAACTGATTGGAAGTAGCTTTTTCCAGAATTGATTATTTTAATCAATTTAGAGCACATGGTATTTTTGAAAAATGGTTCCAAATGGAGACTAAGATATGCATGTTTATCCACAGTTGAATATTGTTGATGGGAAGATGCAATACTTGTTTGACGAAGATGGTCGCCGATATCTTGATGCCTTTGGTGGAATAGCTACTGTCTCTTGTGGGCATTGTCACCCAGAAGTAGTAGAAGCTGTTGTCAAACAGAGCAATCGCATACAACATTCAACTGTTTTATACTTGAATCATGCGATTGCTGATTTTGCTGAGGCCTTGGCTTCTAAGCTCCCGGGAGATCTCAAGGTACAATTTTTTCATGATTTTGTTCTTCCCCTTTGTTGTAATTGATATATTCTTACATTTCATCTAAGTTATCTGCAGGTAGTATTTTTCACAAATTCTGGCACAGAAGCAAATGAACTTGCTATGATGATGGCTCGGCTTTACACCGGTTGCCATGATATCATTTCTATCAGAAATGCTTATCATGGAAATGCATCTGGCACAATGGGAGCAACTGCTCAATCTATCTGGAAGTTCAACACTATTCAGGTAAAATTATGAACATTTCTCTTGAAAATTCCATGTCGCCTTTATTTGATGTTATATTGAGTGGTTCATCTGCTTCACTGCAGTGCGCACTCTGCCTTTGTGGGATGGATTTACTAGGGGCTGGTAATTCATCACTTACATCATAGTCTAATATATTATGTTGGTGGTGGAAGATTGTACTTTCAATTGATTTTGAAAATTCAATGAAACAATGGGAATTTGGTTTGCTTTTTTAAATGTTATTTGATAGAAATAGCTCCAGAATAGTGTTACGCTTTAACCATTTAGTAAGAGTGCTGGGAAATGCCGAAAGACATACTATAATTTAGACATTGAATTAGAAATGCTGAAATATGCCATTTATAGGGTTCAGAAAACACCAGACAAAGTAATTTCAGACGATAACAGAATTGTCAAAATTCTATTATAAATGTTGGCTTACAGTTCACTTACATTATGCTTTGCTTGCTTTCAGAATGGAGTGCACCATGCACTGAACCCAGACCAATATAGAGGCATTTTCGGTTCAGATGGTCCCATGTATGCCAAAGATGTTCAAGATCTCATCGACTTTGGAACCTGTGGTCGTGTTGGTGGCTTCATTTATGAGGCCATACAAGTATGTCTTTCTTGTTTTCTTTCATTAACAATTACCATGTTCTGTTGTGTATTCTTGAATCAATCTGTTTATCTTACAGGGAGTGGGTGGAATTTTAGAACTAGCGCCTGGTTATTTGCCTGCGGTTCATGGCATTATAAAGAAAGCTGGGGGAATCTGTATTGCAGATGAGGTTCAGTCAGGTTTTGCACGCACTGGAAGCCACTTTTGGGGTTTCGAGGCCCACGGTGTGGTACCTGACATTGTTACCATGGCAAAGGTAAGCCTGCTGAGCTTCATTTCCATGAGCAGAACAATCAGTACATGTACAGAATATTTGTCGAGTTACTGACTTTCTTGCTAGAAACATTAACGGTTGTTCTTGAAGCCCCCTATTTGTTTCGCGAAAGCTCAAGTGGATAAGGAAAGAATAGGCATAATCCTAAAAAAAGTGTGTTTGCTTAACATGGATGAACAGTCGTAGTTATGTTGTTTTGCGAGGCAAATATAGTTTATTCATGTTTATCCATTCAAAATTATAATTTTGTTTAAATTAGGCAAACACAAAAGACAAAAATTACCTAAACCAAGAAACGAGAAGAAATCGAACAAAAAGTCATCTAATTATCCACTATTCCCATGTATAGCTATTTTATGCTCAGATAAGCCGTCTGAGAACCAAAGGGGGGAGGGAGAATATGTCTTTGGTCGCAAAGAGTGAATATGATTATCTGGTGTTTGCCAATTCAATGAAACAATGGTCTCAACTCATTAATCCGCATTTGTGTAAACTAAAAAGGACATAACAGATTGACTAAAGAACCAAAAGATCTTTACATGCTTCTGGTGTTCATGCCTAGCTTTTCTAATATTTCTCCTCACTGACTGACTTAGTTATTTCATAATTTGTGATACGATCAATTAAAGTTTAATGTTTATGCTTTGTGAGATTGGATCTTGAAATTTTTTGAGGTTTCGTTAATCTTCACATCCACTGTCATCAGGGTATTGGAAATGGGATTCCACTAGGTGCAGTGGTTACCACTCCGCGATTGCAAAAGTCTTGACACAGAGGAATTATTTCAACACATTTGGTGGGAATCCCATGTGTACTGCTGCAGGGCATGCTGTCCTTAAAGTGATTGAGAAGGAAAAGCTTCAAGAAAATGCATTTGTTGTGGGTTCTTATCTTATTGAGCGTCTCAAGTCCTTGCAGGCCAAACATGAAGGTAATTCATAAGCTCTCATTGCATCAATGGGCAAAGTGATTTTCCTTTCCCACTTAAAAGTGATGATCAATGGAAGATCACATACATATTTTGCCATTGTTGTTCTCACAGGTTCGTATAGATATAGAAGTTGAGTATGGATGCAATACATAACTTGTATATCTTTTTGCAATATAAGGTGGATCTCATTTGTCTGGCATTCATCATGAAGCTCTCAAGCATTATATATCACATAAAACCCTGATTTTGCCATGCTATTAAGAATTTTTGGCCAAGTATATACCACGGTGTAGGGTATTTTAATGCCTCTGAACTTGAACCCACTTTTATCTTTGGTTCTGAACATTTTTTAAATAATAATTTACCATTATGTGAAATGTGTGGTAGTACAAAAAAGAGGAGAGCAATTGATGCATCTATTTTTATTATGATTTAATGTAAGAGTATTTATGTTATGTATACCATTGGGTGAAAATATTGCATAAAATCTAATTCATCTGCCTGGTGGACTAGTTAAAACCACTGCTTGAGGATCAATAATGGTGTTTTAAGAACAAAGATACTTTCAATATCTTTCTTGCTAAATAGTATTAAAATATTGTTTTAGCTTTATACCAAGATTATACAAGTCAATATACTAGTAGTCCACTACCAAAGGCGTCTTTGGAATTCATCTGAATATACATCCATCTTTCTAGATTTCCTTGTGCTGTAACCGTTTATTAGCTAATGGGATATTAACTTGGTGTATGCAGTCATTGGGGATGTCAGAGGAAGAGGATTGATGATTGGAGTTGAACTTGTAACTGACCGCCAACTGAAAACTCCAGCCAAAGATGAAACATTCCATATCATGGACCAGATGAAAGGTTCTCCCAATTCTTCTTTCTCTCTTCTTGTTCATTTTATGCTATTCCTAGATTAGCTTTCCAGAAGCATATTTTTGTTAGATTACTGAAAAGCTCTTTTTTTCATCGATTATGACCCAAACATGTTTCCAAAAGCTACCTAACCGAGTTTGAACATAAGAGACCTCTTGTATGGCTTTACAACCCAACCTGGTGCTGCTGTTGATGTTACATGAATTTCTTTATAACAGTTTATGCATTTTGACTGCTTTAGATCTCCACATTTTACATGATTCGATAATTCGCTAATGCAGAAATGGGAGTACTGGTCGGGAAAGGTGGGTTTTATGGGAATGTATTCAGAATTACCCCTCCTCTCTGCTTCACCAAGGAAGATGCAGGTGTGTCATCTATACACAGCAACATAAAATATATTCTTTCACATTTTAATTTCAAAAAATGTTAAAGTACAGACATTCCTACTATCACTTTTGCAGTCCAACACGTTTTGAAATCTACTTTGGAAGATATATGACAATTCACAAAATAAATGAAGTATTACTCAAATGAATTGAATGTATTGACTCACCTAACAGAGTATATATATTCGATTAAAGATTTTTTGTTTCCTTATATTCTCTCTTACCCCATTTAGTCATGATCTATCTTAATTTTTTGGAATAAAAATTACTACAATTTTTGGAAAAAAAAAGAAAAGAAAGGATTTCATATATTATGTTAGGACTACTCTTCATCCTCTATTTCTTGATGCAGACTACCTCATCGACGTGATGGACATAGCGATGTCCAAGCTGTGAAACCCCTCCACCTCTCTCGCTCTGTGTGTAACAATGTGTGAAATGAATTCAAGTCTCTATATTTGCAAAGATATTTATCTATGCAATTAGTATTGTATGTGTGGGTTTGATGTTGGAATAAAGCTCTGTAAAACCCACTAGGTGATGACGAGACACCACCTCGATGTCTCCTCTCTAGTGAGAGTTTGGCTGTTGGAACAATAATGATTTGTAATTTAATTGAGTATTTAGTTGAAAAAATGTATGAATTGTGCCATCCATCAAAGTGCATTTGCAATACTCATCTTGCGAGATGCATTTCTTTTTTATTTTTTACTAATGAGATTAAATATTTGAAATAATCCACATTTATTGTGGTAAAATGCAAAAACCCTATACTTACATAAGGTTAAGGTTTTGTACTGGGTGCCTGGTTTGTTCCATTAGCTGTTTATAAATACGTTATACTTATGAAATAATGCATGTTAGTTTTCTTTCCTTTTCGTATAATACATTAACCTTTTTTCTTTTGATAAAATGCTCGAGCATAAATCACCAGACTATTATGAATGAATCTGAAATTCACCTATATAGAATATCTTTGACAGTTCCCATTACTCATTTCCGAAAAAAAGAAAACACATTTCTAACAAAGTATACCACAAGAAAATTTTGAACTGTATATTGTGCATGAGGCAAAGAAAATTTTTTTTAGAAAACTTGGGGGAACAACAGCATGCAAAACCATACAGCGACAGAACACAAACTGATTTAGGTGCTCATGTATGCAGCTTAGAACAGAGGCCCCCTAAATTCAACCTGTCAGTGTCATATTCAAAATCTGGCACTCAATGGAAGACTCAGTTTAGAGGAACTCAAAACGACCCAGTCTTCTCAATCAGCAAATTAACAAAACAAATCCTCTGTTTGAGATGGACAAACATCTAACGATGGTGGAATCCTCAACATCACACACGTAACATATACAAAAAAAAAACATGTGAATGCTAATATATTGCCTAACAGTAAAACCCACCACAACAATAATCATTCAAGAGATGATGAGAAGTTAGGCTGCATTCATGCATGAAGACAATTAATTATGCATAACAAAATATGGTAAAGAACCAAAAACTTTTAAACAAAAACAAACCATCAAAGTAGAAACTACAAAAGATAATTCAAATAGATATAACTACATTGAAGTTCATTTCTAGCAATAATCGCAATAATCCATGCAATAAGACATATCATTGTCCATTGAACTAAATTAAAACACCTCTGGAAACAAGCAATCCTATTCATGCAAAACCAAAACAACAACTCTGGGACAAACTAGGCAGTCAGGACGACAGCACCACCAGCCTCCTTGATCTTCTTCTCGGCAATCTTGGAGATGAGCTTCGCCTTCACCACCATGGGCTGTGAGGGGAGGACACCCTTCCCCAAGACCTTAAAATATCCAAACTGGGTGACATCAACAAGAGGGACACTATTGGCATCAGCTTTGGCTTTCACGTCTTCGGGGACGAGAGACCAGAGTCGGTCGATGTTGACAATGGGGTTGTAGAATTTGTTGCGGAGCTTGTGGAAGTATCGCATACCGACTTTTCCAAAATAACCAGGATGGTATTTGTCGAATAAGATTCTGTGGTGGTGCATACCTCCAGCATTTCCCCGTCCACCGGGATGCTTCCTGTGCTTTCCTACACGTCCATGTCCAGCACTGACGTGTCCCCTCTTCTTTCTGTTCTTCTTGAACCGGGTCGTCATCTCAGCTACTCTGCGTTTATTTTGCAAATGATATAGTCCAGAAATAATAATTAATGTTTAGTGGAAGCCTAAATCTGATGGTGCCTTTGATTGGTCAATAATTTATGCTTGTGAACAGTTGGAACCATAAACAAGTTAGACAAACTATTGTTGCAACATTTCAGCAACCGCAGCATATGAAAGTATGAAACAACATAAATATTTCATATTTCCCAATAGCTTAATATCTATAACACAATAGCTTAAGATCTGAAACACAAGATAGTAAATCTGGGATCATAGGCATCGAGAACAGAAATTATAAGTTGTTAACAACCAATAATCAAGAAAATATCAAATAAAATCAGAAATCAAGTGAAATTAGAAAAATCATCCACAGTAGCTCTGTCATTTCAAAATAATGAGTCTTAAATAAAAAGAAACTACAAAATACTTCTCATGATTGTGAATTACAATTTCAACAGATATGTAGAAGAAAATAAAAATGAAGCCCACTACCAAAAATCATAACAGCTTCAGTTTCAGAAAAGATGCATTTCAATATTGTCATTTCAGTAGCTAAAAGATGCAGAAAACACAATGAGGACCTACATCCAATTCGGAGCAGTGGAACAAAGTTTTGTCTTATGAAACCAAATTACTTTGGGCTTCTTTTTTTACACCTTCATCTCACCCTAAACTAACACGCAACACTTCAATGATGGGGATGAATGCAACATTATATCAGGGGAAGAGGGGAATGACCTGAACAAACCATAGGAAGTAAAAAACAAAACATAATGAAGCAGAAGTGTTTAATATCTGTAAGGGCATAAAAAAATGGTTCAATTTGATATTTGTGAATCACGATATTTGGTAACCACGAAAAAGTCATTCACCACAGAAGAACAAGAACACGAACATCTTCATCTTAGTATAAAGACACCAGTTTTTGTATCATCAAACCTTATAATTTTCCCATGAAGTCAAAAACCAAAAACTTATACCGCATAACAAGTCAGCTGTGTCATGTTCCATTGAATCATCATTATCAGATAAGTATATAAATGGCCACAACCATGTAAGATGCGACTGACAATCAAGCCCTTGAACTAAACAAATAAAAGGGTCATAAGAAAAACAAACTCTCTAATAAATAAAAATATCTTATAACAATATTTCCAAAAGCACGAAAGAAATCCCATATAAACATGAAATGCACTTATTCAACCAAAAAAAGAACATCCATGAATCTTCCCTACTATCAAGAATTTGATTCACAAAGATGCACAAATACAACAACATCTCATGTGGTTTCTTGACCAAATATCATCATGAAACAATGCCCAAAGTTCTTAAATCACAGAGCCTAATCTGGAGTTCCCCAAATCATGAATTTGAAGGAAACCCAGTTGAATCCATCACAAAAAATAAAAAATAACTCATTTTTCATAAATAAAAAAAGAACAACGAAAGATTAAAAACCTAATTGAAGAACCAAAACCCTATCAGTTTGTGATAAGATAACAGAGTTCTTGACCAAATATCATTATGAAACAATGCCCAAAATTCATAAATCACAGAGCTTAATCTGGAGCTCCTCAAATCATGAATCCAAGAGAACCCAGTTGAATCCATCACAAAAACAACACATTTTTCCATATAAAAAGGGGAACAACGAAAGGTTAAAACCCTAATGAAGAACCAAAACCCTATCAGTTTGTGATAACAGAGACTCGTTGAAGTGAAGGAAAAATGGAATTAGGGTTTCGATTTTGTCTTACCAGATCTGAGAGACCGCCGAAATGATAGAGAGAGGGAACCCTAAAAACCCTAGTGGGTCTCTCAAATCAGTACTTATAGTGTGGACGAGAGTCGTCCGGCCCGAGTTGAAAGCCCAGTGGGCCGAACAGCGGGCTATGTGGACCAGCCCATCTTTTTGTTGACGATATTGCCCTTCTGAAGACCGTGTATTTCGAGATGTTCTAGCCGGATCGGTCGGTCAGATTTTATTTAAATTTGAGACACATGTTAATCTTTAACTGAGTACTAATATAATACTGGATGTATTAGTGTTTTAGATCTATCAGATACACTAAAGACATGGTTCATAGACTCTTTTCTCTTACTCAAGTTTCATAAATATGGATCAACCAATGTATAAGATCTTGAATTAATAGTAAAAGTATCTAGTGTGTTGTACACACATCTCGTTTATAGTTTCGCATCTCCATGCAATCTGATATATTTCGATCATTGTCCAGTGAGATATAAATTTCATAAGATGAAATATATATTTCATTATATGTTTGTGTGTGTGTGTGTGTCTATATATATATATATATATATATATATATAACTTAGTTTAAACAATTGTAGATGTATCTAGGTCAAAGATAAATCTTCTCAAATTAAAATGACATTTTATTCAAAAGAGAAAAAATTGTCAACTCATCAAAATGCAAATCACTTTCTGTCTTATCATCAATCATGCTTCCAAGAAACATTCAATCTGCTCAACTCAACACACAGTCCTGTGTACAAATCGTGCTAGTCTAAGTGCTTTGATTTTTTTTTTTTTTTTGAAAACATGTATTTTATATAACTAAACAATTTAAAAAAAATATATATGTACACACATTTTCAAATAAAAAATAAAATTTTATTATATGGAATTATATAGATTCACTTACTAACACACTCAATATATATTTTTAGCCCTATTTGCAATCAGTATGTCATCATTAACACATTATATAAAATTCACTCTTTTAATACACTCTATGTTGTTTATATACAATACCGGCCTTAGTGAAAATTGACCCCAACATTCTTTTTTTTAAAAAATCTGGTAGTTCATTCATAACTCAGCGTGGTTACAAATGGACTGAATAGGAGGAGAATACAAGAGGAGTTGCTCAGGTTAAAATCCCAAATTGACACTCAAGGCAGAGCAACCCAAAAACACATCAAGAAGAATAAAAAGACACAAAAACCAAAAACCACGCGCATTGCCACAGCGACACGAGATGTGTCAACATTTTACATAGATGTTCTGCCAAAGATCTGAGACCCAGCATTCTTAATTCTTAAAAGGATAATTTACATCGAAGTGTTAACATCTCAATAATAGCTAAATAATAACAAAGGAAACATCAATCCATTATGTAACACTAACTCCTCATAAAACTTCAACTTTGGTTGAAAGTGTATCTGAGGCTTCTGAGCCCACCCCTTCCTTGTTCTTATTCTGATACTTGTAAAGCCTTGCACACACCACATAGTAACAGAAGTTGATCATCCCAACCACCGCCAGCATCCAGTACACTTTGTCGACCCTCCCGGTGTCGATATTGTCCGGCAACCATCCGGTGGTCCGCCTCACAAGGTCCACCACTGCCGTGCTCAGGTAGAACCCAATCCCCACACAGAGCGCAATCATCGCCGTCGATGTGCTCCGCAACGCCTTCGGAAACTCTTGGTAGTACAGCCCCACCTGCCCGGGGAAATGCAGCGCCTCCCCGACGCCAACCACCACTAGCAGCGGCAAGAGCCACAACACCGATGTTAAATGGGCCGGGCCGGGACCATGGGCCGTGATGGACCTTAGCCTGGCCTGCTCCACCAAGGCGGATCCCGCTATGCCAATGAAATTCAAGATGTGGTCCGCTCCTATCCGTTGTAATGGGCTGGGGACCCGACCCATGTAGCGTCGAAAGGCCGGGTAGGCGGCACGATCGAGGTTTGGGAGAGTTAGGGCCACTGAGGCTAGGGAGACGATCGAGAAGGAACCTGGCGGGACGGAGAAGGTGCGGCCGATGTGGCGGTCCATCTTAAGGGCTTGGAGGACGGTCATGCTGAGCTAGATGCCAACGATGACGCTGATTAGGATCGAAGAGGACCAAAGTGGGAAGATCTTTATTAGGGTCTTGAGGTCCTCAACTTGCTCGACGGTGGCTAGCCGCCACGGCTTGGCCACGGTTCCATCTGGGTTGGTGTCATCATTTACTTGTATGGCGGCTCAGTTGAAGAACCTTAATAATTCACAATATTATTAATCATAATGATTTGTGCATAATGTTAATGTTAGAATATCTCATCACAGAAAATAAAACTATTTTTAGTGTAGCTTACAAATAAATTATAATTCATTTTTTATTCCAATGGACAAAATTTTCTTTTTTATTTTAAAACAAAATATATCATAAATTGTCATGTCATCCAAATCATTTTTTAAAAGATATTTGTATGATTTTTTTGTTTAATAACTAAGAAAATTGAATATCTTCATATAATTTAGAGTTTTATTTAATATCTTCATAAAATATAGACCAATATTTAAAGTTTAAAATTTCTCATAAACCTACTTTCTAACCAAATCTAACCTTTTTTTTTTCAGGTGAAAATTAATCTAAGTTAACTTTTTGAGTGTTTTTTTTTATTGATACAACTATATAAAAAAAAAATTTTGGGAGAGGATACAACTATAAAAGTTATTATATGATGTTGGTAAATTAACTTTATATCAGACAATAACATGTATCTATTTATTATGACCCAAATGTGATGTTAATTTAACATGAATTACATTATTCTACATCGATATCACCTCCATGTTTATTGAATAAAAGTTAAATTCTTAGTGCAATCCAAATCTAGTTAATCATTTATTTATTTACACATATTCCTTTCAAACTATGTGTGTTTGTTATATTCTAAAATAATAAATGTCGTGGGGTATTCTTAGGAACTCAAATATATTGCATGTAATACTTGAAACTCTGGCTCAGAGGACCTCGACCATCCAATTTTGAACCATAATAGTACTCCGCAATTGCTTCCCCTTCTTTGTCCATCCCCCGTTTCACCATTGATGCCACCACGACCCGCACCAACCCCGTAAACGGCCTCCCACCCGTCTCATTCACCCTATAAAACCGTTTTTCCATCAGAAACATCACGATGGCGGCTGCACTGGTCGCCGCGCAAATCCCGAGCCCAAGCCCCCACCCCACATTGTCCTCTATGTAGACGATGACGGTGCTACCGATGATGGTCGATGAGGATAACGCAACAAAATACCAGTTGAAGAACACATCTTGGTCCCGGGTGGTGCTGAATTGGTTGGCGCCCATCGTCACGTTCGTGAAGCGAGAGCCACCGGTTCCAATGACCATGAGGGCCAACGCCGAGTAGAGGACCGCCATTTGACCGGTGGAGGGGCCGTAGCCGCACGTGGCGGTGGAGGGGGCGTTGGGGCATTGGTGGGGGTGTAGGGAGGGCAGGGATGCTGTGTGTGTGAAGAGCATCATGCCCTAAGAGTGCCCAATTGCATGTTTGATTAGATATTGAAATGTGACACCGACATCACATCATAATATTTTACTTTCATCAAATTTGTGGGGTTTTAAAACTGTATCAATTTCAATGTTTATTTAACATTTTTATAGGGTTTGGATTCAGTCAGATCTAGATATCATCAGTATCATCAATATCGAACTGCACAGTCTATTAATCGAACTACATGACCAATGAATCAAACTGCACAATCAATTGTTGGATATAACATCACTTTCTGTGCAGTTCGATTCATAAGCTGAGTAGTTTGATTCATAGACTGTACATTTTGATACTGATGGTATTGATGGTACCAGGCCTAACTGGATTCAGACTCATTTTTATAACTTTCTTAAAAGAAATGGATGTAACCCTTTCCTATCTATTTACCAAATTCAAATAAGTCGTTGCAAAGTTTTTGGATAATGACATAAACAATTATGTGATAGATAAATATTTTAGTATATATAGAAAATAAGTCATTTTTTGTTTAGTTATATTTTTAATTATTATCATTATGAAATATAATAATAAATGTTTTTTGGTTTGGTTGATCACAAATAAATTGTAGATAGATGGAGAATAAGATGTGTATGAAGAATTATAATTATAAAAAGTAAAAAAAATGATTTAACATGTAAATCCTCTTATCTATAAAAAATAATAATAGTTGATTTGACATGTAAGCTTTCCTTTTAAAGTGACATATGGGTGGAATAATATAATTCTAGGTGATGTAGGATCTCAATATCAACTTATTCTCATATACTAATTGTATTCACAATTAATTCTTTACAAAACAAACATACTAATTTCACCCTATTTTCTTTAAAAATGTATAATATTCAATAAGAATTTTTTTAGACATGGCATTGGGTTTTTTTAATAACTTACTCATGAGTAGACAATGAAGTTCCTCGTGACATGATATGCATTGATCTTTTCCAACCTTGATCTTTTCCAACCTTGAAAGGGAATATATTTCTAAACTAATTAAGTTTTTCAAAGAATCCAATGCTTTTGAATTCAACAGCATCAAATGTATATTAAATTAATGATCAATGGGCTTAATACATTACATCATTGCGACAAAATTATAATAAGTTATTGTTACCTAGTCAAATCACTTTTTAGAATATATTTTTTATGAGTTTTCTTAGTTTAAAATGACTACCTCTGGAGTGTGCGATAGAGTTATTTACCCCAATATCTATATGAGAATGCGGAATAAACATATTTTTTCATTTTTTTATTAAAAATTTAAAAATAACATTTTTGACATTTGATTCACCTTTAATAAATTGAGAATAATAAATGAATAAAAGTTTATGATTTTTTAAATGACAATTATTCTCATGCATAAATTATTTGTTTTTAAGAATAAATATGAGAAATGTGTGTATGATATGATAAATTGATGACATGTTTTTTATAATGTGTGTGAGTGTTAAGTGAGATGATTTTTTTAAATGACAAAAAAAGATATTTTTTTTGTTCATAGGTATTGATAATATAAGGAATTCTAACATAAAACAAAAAAAAATTCTATATATATTCTCAATTTCTCATGTATTCTCCTTATTCTATAATTATGCTTCACATCAATAAGGGGGTGAGAAAATCTGAATGTCTTAGTTAAGTAGATAGACTGGATAGCATTAAGTTCTAATTAATGTTAGAGTTTCTACACTACCTTTCTTCAAAAAATGTTAAGTTTCAACAAAACAAAAAAAAATGTTAGAGTTCTTCACCAAAAAAAATAAAATGTTAAAGAGTTTCTACACGAAAGAAATTTTTTTTTTTTTTTTTTTTTTTTGGGTATGGACCAAGGAGGCCCTCAAACGGGCTCATTGTCTTTTATCCACAAAATTAGATAGAAAAGGTGGTGATGTCACCACAAGTGTGGAACCAATTTGAGTCAAAACAAAATAAAAAGAATATTAATATAATTATGATGATGATATAGAAATGGATCTTATCTTGATTTTTCACGTATGAAAATCATAAATGATTAAAAACCAATTTAAGTCAAAAGTGACAATTCAGTCCACTAAATATGCAGATGTCATCACCAAATGGTTGATGGATAATAATACCATTTATAATATTTTGCATCAATTTAGCTTGAGTTTTGATGATGAATAATAATTTTAATGTAGCAGCTTCCTGCACACAGATTTCAGACAAATAGTGTTCAAAAGCTTCGATTTTCAAAAGCTAGAAAAGTGAGTTTCGTGCACAATCAATTTTAAAACTCAGATTCCTACATAATCAGTTTTGCAATCGCGCAATCAAACGCACCGCAGATGTATAAAAAACAATTATGACCAAACTAGTTGAACGGAAACATTTAAAATCATATCTGAAAAACAAATTTCACTCAAAAGTTATTTTAAATACTCTAATGCATACATTTCATTAAATTTTTATAAAAATTCCTTTTTATTAATGTTTATAACTAAAAAAAATTGTGATTCTTGGAAAACTGTTTTTAAAAATTGTTTTAAGTGAAAAACAATAAGATGAATGTAACTTACCAAAAAGGCGATGAAGGAAGCGACTTCGACAATGGCGAAGCATCCAAAGTAGGAGTCAGCAATGATGGCTCCGGCGACAGGGGTGAGGTTCATGCACCCATTAACGATGTTTGATATTTGCGCTGCGTCGATGCTCTTGACCCCTACTTTCTGTATCAAGTACACTATCAGGTTTGAGTTGGCACCACCCACGGCGATCCCCATCAAAACTATGTTACCTACACTGACACACGTTACGCATGGTTAAAAAGATCAGCACAAATTCTGAAATCTCAATCAAAAGTTGTCACCTGCGATGAAAGGGAGGGTCACCCAGCCGCCTCCTCGCCGGCGATCGGGCCGTTTCGAGTGGGCGAATTCGACGTCGAATTGGGCGTTTTCGGGCCTCATTTTGGCATCCATTGCAGATGAAGGGGTAATATCTGAAGTGGTAGATGTATCTGAAGCTTTTATATAGCATGTGTGGAGGCCAGTTATGATGTATTTGCTGTGTCATGGCCATGACTTCGCAATAGTATTTTGTTAGGTGGTGAATTTATATATATTTAAATAGCTTTCAAGCTACGCATTCAGTATTTAAATATGTTGACTATACCTATACTGTGTTTTTTTTTTTGTTTATGGGTAAAAAAGAATATTTCATTCCTGTAGATAGTAGTTACAAAACATCAATATTAAGCAGAAATGCAATCAAATTTACAAGAAGAAGACTATAAACATAACAGAGACAATCTGTTAGCCATAAGTCCAACAAAAAGAACCCAAAAGTCACTAGTGAACCAACTGTTAATTTTCAGATCTGAACATAAACCAGATAAGAGCAAGATACCAACCAGTAGGACCTGGCACCGGCAGGTCGTTCCATTCCCCATTCACTTGGTGCGCAACCGAGTGTACACAGTCCCTCTCGCGTCATTAGCAATTAATACCTATACTGTGTTTGCGTATTACAGACGACTCTTTATTGAGCAGAAATCAAATATATATAGTAATAGATTTTTTTTATTAAATTTTTTTAAAAAAAAATTAATAGATTTTGCTATCGATTTTATTATTAAAATCAAATTACGAAGACCTGAAAGCAAAAAAGTAAGATTTTTTTAGAAAGCGAAAAAGTAAGATAGGGAGCAAGAGAGAACAAAAACAAGCTAAGGTGTGATACCTTTATTTTTTATATATTTTTTTAATGAATGCAAGCTTCTTTTATTTATGTTGTTATATGCAGCAAAAACATACATAAATGGAATATGGGAGCAAAAGCGTGATTGTCCCTGACACATTATGAATTATGATTATTATTTTATTTTATTTTATTGAAGTTGGTTTGAAATTATTTTAAGATTTTATCTTTTTGGGCGTATGAATACATTGTACAAATACACATCACTTACGGCCTCACCATCCCTTCAACTCTGATAGCAAATTTAAAGGTACAGTATTTTACATTTTTGGAAACAATATAAGATAAGAAGCAAAACACTGAAACAAATATTCTTTGAAACAGAATAAGAAGAGAAGGAAAACATGTTTATGAAGCTTACTTGCGAAGAAAAACAGTACTGAACCAATTATTATCTATTCATGGTATCGGGTTCAACCTGACAAGGCTGTTGGTGTGCGCGGCTTTGAAGTAGCCCCCATTTAATTTCTTTATGCCCTCGATAGCGCACCCCTCGCCACGCTTGATGTCATAAGCTTGCCATTTCAAGCACCCGCACTTGCACTGGAAGATCATTACATCATTATTCAAAAGCGCAGGAAGGAAAAAATAGTCAAATTTCTTATGGAGGAGACCCTTCAAGGAATCAAACTTGATACTATGTTTCTTCCTCCATCCGGCTCCGTAGAGATCCTGCAAGACCCATATGTCCAGTTGATCTGGATTGGTTGCCACCGTCATTGTCAGGCGACCCTCCAGCTCCATTAAATTGGGCATTCCGCCAGTCCTAGAACAAGGAGCACGCGTTTGAATGAACTTTTTGCTTGATGCATCGAGCGAAATCAAAAACGTTTCTTGTCCTCCTGAGGGATAGTCATTTTGATTACATCGTCGTACTTCGAAGTAATACACCAGCAAATGCCACGCTCCATCTGCCCAGGTGAGATGATCCATAGTCCACTTATTGTGATCCCATGGAAAATCGATCATTCTCCATGAATCCATTGTTGACGAACCCACCGAGAACACAATCAATCCTTGTCTTTTATCTAACTTTTCGTTGTTGAAATGCCACAAGACCTTGTATTCCCCAGCCCGGGAATCAAAACCAAGGCTCATCCCAACTTGACAACGATATTGGGGTGGTGGCATAGGAATCTCTGCAGATGTTCTAGTCACCAGATTGAGGACGAAGAATTGACGAGCTCGGCAATGCCACACCAAAATCAAACCTTTGCAACTTGCTATTAATTGGAGTGGGGCTTTGGTGTATATAGGTTTGACTGTCACCATTTTTGATGATGCTCGCTCGACCTCAATGAAATAGATCTGACGAGGTTGCATGAGTCCGAGCTGGATGAGTAAGCCTGGTTGGGAGCGGGCTAGGTTTAGATTGGTGAAATAGGGGTTGTTATCGATTGTGTCGAACCATTGCTTGCACACGATGCGTAGCGGACGAAGCTCCTCTGCAGGGAGCCTGTTTATGATCTCGTAGACGACCACCTCTTCGTTTATGACCTCCTCTTGCAATTCTCTTTTCAGCTGGGGTTTTGTTAGTTTTGACATCATCTTCAACAAAACAAAACACAACAAAACACAACAAACAAAAAAGAAACAGACTTGAAAGCTAACAAGAATCGGTAGGTGGTGGTGTCGTGGTGACCAAGGAAAGACGACGCTCGTGTTAGAGGTGACGACAATTATTAAATCCAAGTTCATGATACATGGGAATCAGATTTATATAAAGATTGTTTAAAATCAATTAATGGCTAGTTTGTTTAGATTTTTATGGAAGAACCGGATTTCCTGTTTTTATAATATCTAACGAATATATTTTTCTTCAACAATCAGATTGTTTTAATTTTTGAGGAAGAAACAGATTTTATAGGTTGTTTAAATACTAGTTTAAACTAGTTTTCCCATGAGCGTGTAAATGTAAAATATCTATTCACAACTAATACATTCAATTTTTTCAATTTATTTATATAAGATATAATTTCAAAATCTATTTACCGCCAATATATTCAATTACAATGATAATGATTAAAATTTAATAAAATAAAATATAAGATTTTAAAATTACTGATTTTTTAATTAACCAATAAAACACAATTACACAATTACAATGACAATAGTGATGTAGGACAGATTTTGAAATTATTCTGATTTTAAATTTGTTTACAAAATAAATTTTATAAGATTTTGTCATTTATGGACAAATCTCATTATTTAAATTCATATTAATCACCTTTGTTGGTGAATTAAAAATTTAAGATTTTTAGTATCTTATGTTTTATTTTATTGGATTTTAATTTTAATAATTGTAATTGTAATTGTATCTTTACTATTTACATAATTCACATTATAAATATGAATTTAATATTTGTGGCCTATACAATAAGTGCCATCATCTTTGTGTGGGATAATTTTTTTATCAATAATATTTTAAATTTCCTCTTTTTTTGGGACTTTCTTCATTATGGATTCAATAAATCAAATATGGCTAGTTTATTTGGATTTTGAGTAAAAAAAACAGATTTTATTGTTCGTTTAAGAACTAGTTTAAATTAAGATAATGTTGGTTTGTTCTTATTCTGTTCTCCCGTTTGACAAATGGAATAAGCGAATATAAAGGTAGTATAAGGGTGGTATAAGAATGGATAAGAAAAATGATTGTTTGTTTGTAGGGTATATCTTGTTATTACTAAGTTAGTTTAAACGAGTATAAGATAGTATAACAATTCTAAGTAACCCCTAGGATAAGCTATACTCAGTTTATCTATTCTAATGGGCTTACATGTCAAATCAATTTTTTACATCTTATCACATCAAATCAGCTATCAATACATTTTATCCTAATCAAAGTGTTTACATGTCAAATCAGCTTTTTAACACTTTATTTATATTTATTCTTTATCAATTAAACAACTCACTCTTTATTCTTACGTTTTCTAATGAGAATAAATAAAAAACATAACTAAACATAAAATCTCTTATTTATGTAGATTTGTTATCTATATTGACATAATTATTTATTCACAATAACTCAATTCTACTATCCAAACGGAGACTTCAAGTGTTAGATCATATATGTATTATATTTTAGTTTGTTATTATATCAATTTATTAATATGTTATACATGTGATGTTATCCTGCACTATTCTATGAAAGGCTTGAATGATTCTCTAGTAAAAAAAGGATGTCTCATTATTCAAATTCTAGTGATCTTGAATAAACGTATTATTTTTTATAATTGCCAAAAAAAAATATATATTTGAGGACCAAGTTTGAATTTAATATAAAAATGATTCAGCATATATTTTCGAACAGAATCGGAACCATGATTTTGATTAGGGATGCAACTTGGATGGGTTAAGCCTGACTCGATCTAATCTGACATTTGGGTGGGTTGGGGTTTTAGCGTACAGGTTTAACTCGAATCGAATCCGAGCATTCAGAACATAATTCAGGTTGGATTTGGGTTCAAAGATTGGAAACCCGAATTCAATCGGAATACGAAGTATGGATGATAAATTTAAATACATTTTTAATTTTTTAATGTATTAAGAAATAAAATTTGAATTGTTAAATTTATGTTTACCTATAATATATCAATTTTATAGTTTAATCTAATCAAAATGATCTCCACCGTCCAATCTGACAAAAAGGCTAAAAATAAAATGCAATATCTCCAATACACCCATGATGTGTATGTTGCTCGCGGAAAGGTCTACCATAGGTATCCACCAAAAATAATTCACTAGAATACAAAGAGCCTTTATTATAAATTATCAATGTTTTTTTCAAACAACCGATATGAGACTATAGCTTTTCTCTTTGGATTCAATTTTTTCATTCACATAAAATTGATTTTGAGAATGTAATTATACTACGCTTATCTATTCAATGAAAGGAACACACTACAAAATGAATTTCCACTAAAAATAATTAGTAGAACTCAAACTCATTGAAATCAAAACATGATCAAAACTCAAGTTTTTTCAACATTTTTTTTTTGTGATCTCATCAGATCTGAATCTGTTCGATCTCGGATAAAACAGTTCTTCGATTCACTCTCTGTTTTTTAATATTTTTTTTATTTCTGCAAATACACAGAAGCGAAATCTACTTCGCATCGCCATCTTCAACATAAAATCTGTTCCCGCTCTAGGTTGATCTCTCTTCCTCCATTTCTTCTCGCAATTCGTTCAAATCGCTATAATACGAAGATTTTTTATTTTATTTTGTCTTTATAATGGCAGAGATGATGATCAAGAAGCTGATGCCTATGGATCCCGAGTCCCGGATGCTCATCGATTGGATAGAGAAAGGTGAGATCCACCGATCGATCACTCAGACTTACTGGACCTCTTCTTTTTTATTATTGATTTTTTTTTTATTTTGGAATTTTTTTTTCCGTGAGAATTGATATTTTGCTGCATTTTTTGTTTTCTTTGCTATTTATTGTCCAGTAATGGGGAATAATGTATGTTAGAACCTATGATATCTGCCAGAATTTTCACATGATTTTATGCATATTTGATTTGGGTTTCTCTTTAGGAAATCTGTAATTTATGGTGTACCATGATAGCCATATAAGTAAATGTTATGGTTTAACTCGGATAAAAAAATAAAAAATCTGATACAATTAGCTTCTGCTGACCCGATCAATCAAAGATACAAGATCTGTAGGCTCCAACGACGTTGTTGATTCTTAAGAAAAATGTCAGGAAAATGAGCTTCTACAATCTGTTGATTCCTAAGAATACCATAAGAATACCAGAATGATTGGATTTCTATGATATTCTACCAAGAACAACAAAGATAATAGGAGACTTTTAATAAAAAAAATAATCTCAAATTTTCAATAATCTCAATAATGAATTGGGAGAATCCATAACTAATTATCTAAATCTATAAAGTATGATTCTAACAGATTAACTAAATATGCAAAAATAACAATTACATCTTTATTTAATCCTAACTAATATTCAAATTTGAATTTAAATTCAAAATTCAAATTCAAATCCTAACTAAAAATCAAAAGAAATCATATCTGATTCTGAACATTAAATAATCATAATTATCTAGAAAAATATGATAAATCTAACAAATAAAACTAAAATACAAATAAATACAAATCATTTATAATCTTCCATATGGTGGTCCTCAACATTAATTGAATGGCTCATGATCGTGCTACATCAATTAGCCACATTATAATTTAATTGAGTTTGTTCCATATTAATAAAAGTAGGTATTCTAGATAATGGAATAGTCTAGAGCTATGGGGATTGAATTACATCCACCATGGACAAATCCTCCAACTGCATTCAACAATACATTCTAGCAACCTGCATAGCTTACCTGATATACTTCCATAGCATGGAAGAAGAATTACAATCCGTCAATTTTCATGATGGATTATCATTCCATTTAACCTGAATGACATGACTCCATAAAGAATGACTCGTTCGCCCTCTCCCAGTTGGGAGTTTTGTGACGTGTCTCGTTCTAACGAATGGGACACGTGGCACCTAAAGCAGAGAGTAATGCGTGAGGTTGGTTTCACTCTTACTTTTTTATTACAAATAATATGGTATTTGAGATGATGATGTGACATATGAAAACTCAGTCTACAAATGCCTCCAATGAACCGAGTCTACGAATATAGGGACGTTAGTGGGATTCTTGGGGGATCTACACTTTTTTGGACTTTGTATTTTAACACTTAGGGTGCGTTTGGTTGCGCGATTGCGTTGCGATTGCGATTACAGGAAGCTGCGTTTGCAATCGCGCAACCAAACAGTTTTATAATCGCAGTTTTAAACCCAGCGATTGCAGGCAAATAGTGCTCAAAAGCTGCGATTTCAAAAAGCTGAGAAAGTGAGCTTCCTGCAGAATCAGGTTTGCAATCGCAGATTCCTGCAGAATCAGTTTTGCAATCGCGCAAGGGTGCGTTTGATTGCGCGATTGTAAAATTGATTATGTATGAATCTGCGATTGCAAACCTGATTTTGCAGGAAGCTCACTTTCTCAGCTTTTTGAAATCGCAGCTTTTGGGCACTATTTGTCTACAATCGCTGGATTTAAAACAGCGATTATAAAACTGTTTGGTTGCGCGATTACAAACGCAGCTTCCTGTAATCGCAATCGCAGCGCAATCGCGCAATCAAACGCACCCTTACACTTATTATATAATTTTTACATTATTTTAAAAGAAAATTCCGTTGGATAAACCAGCCTGCATTATTGTATTTTTTTAGTAAAAAAAAATATATTTGTTCACCTACCAAGATTAAACAGTGATGGACAATTGGACATGATTATTCTGTTCTACATGACATTTCTTTCCTCTCATCAAACCTACAAAACCGGTGATTAAAAGCATAAAAAATGCATAAAAAATGATACACATCACTTTAAAAATTGCGTCTTGAGATTGTTGGATAAATTGTGGGATAAATGTAAGAATAATTTTTTAATATACTAATAGTTTCGCGTTACTTCTGAAGACACTGTTTTCATCAACCAGTTTGAGTGATACACTGAGGCCCACAAATACATATTGATGTATTTAATTAGATCGTTTAAGTGGTGTAACTACCACTTAATTGCACCCTTTCAAATAAATACACCCCTTATTTGAATTCGCATCAATTTAAAAGATGTCATCTTGAACTTGCATCCTTTCAGAAAATGTATCACAATTACTCTTGCATTCATTCAATGAATGAGTCGCCATTGAATTGCCCAACACTGTCAATACATCACTGTCAATTTTATACATTATGGTCATGTTTGTTGCATCTTAAATTTACAGATTATAGATTATAACTTATAGATTATAGATTATAAATTTTCTGATAAATTGTAGACATGTTTGTTGTAACTGTTTAAAAGCAGTAAAGAAGCAACAGTGAATGTTTGTTTAATAAGTTGTAAAACAATTTTTTGCTGTACAATTATCAAAAGTAACCCTATACTATAAAAATAAAAAATTGCTTTATGTTTGATTAAATAAGTTGATTTTTACATATAAAATTAATTTTATAAATATCTAAAAGAAATTAAATTAACATAAATAATATTTCAAAAACACTACAATAATTTTCAAATATTACATTATAGAATTTTAATAAGTTGAGAGACAAATGAAATTATAAAAAAAATTGATAAGGTATTTTTTGTAATAGTAAAAAAATTGAGAAGATGAAATTTAGTTTAGTGATTTTTGGTGTAATAGGAAAAAATAGATACACATATTATTAATAAAAAAGATTAAGGGCATAAGTGTCTAAAATAAAAAAAAATGTCTTTTATAAGTTATAATCTCAAATGCATCCATTTTCTAACTTATAGATTATGACTTTTTCAAGATGTTTTTAACTTTAATAAGTTCTGATAAATTTAAATAAACATGTAATAACTGTTTATTTTAAATTAAAAGATATAATCTGCAGCTTACAAGTTTTGACAAACATGTACTATGTCAGGCTAGGCTACATGGGCCTTAGTGAAAATTGAACCATACATTCTTAGAAGGCAAATGTTACATCTAAAAGGATGTGTAACATTTCAATACTAGCTCCCAATGTTATATATACATGATCATTATCTAATAATAATAATATATTAATAATAACAAGAAACATCAATACATTATGTACCACCTCCTAAAACTTCAAGTTAGGTTGAAAGTGCATCTGAGGCTTCTGAGCCCACCTCTTCCTTATTCTTATTCTGATATTTATAAAGCCTTGCACACACCACATAGTAACAAAAGTTGATCATCCCAACCACCGCCAACATCCAGTACACTTTATCGACCCTCCCGGCGTCGATATTGTCCGGCAACCATCCGGTGGTCCGCCTCACCAGGCCCACCACCGCCGTGCTCATGTAGAACCCGATCGCCACGATTAACGAGATCATCGCCGTCGATGTGCCCCGCAATGCCTCCGGGAACTCCTGGTAATACAGCCCCACCTGCCCGGGGAAGTGCAGCGCCTCCCCAACGCCGGTCACCACCAGCGGCGGCAAAAGCCACAACACCGATGTTAAATGGGCCGGGCCGGACCTTAGCCTGGCCCGCTCAACCAAGGCGGATCCCGCCATGCCAATGAAATTCAAAATGTGGCCCGCTCCTATCCGTTGGAGTGGGTTGGGGGCCCGGCCCATGTAGCGTTGGAAGGCAGGATAGACGGCACGGTCGAGGAGTGGGAGGGTTAGGGCCACCGAGGCTAGGGAGCCAATCGAGACGGAGCCCGGTGGGATGGAGAAGGTGCCGCCGATGTGGCGGTCCATCTTTAGAGCTTGGAGGACGGTCATGCTGAGTTGGATGCCGATGGTGATGCTGAGTAAGGGGGAGGAAGACCAGAGGGGGAAGATTTTTATTAGGGCCTTGAGGTCCTCGACTTGCTCGACGGTAGCCAGCCGCCATGGCTTGGCCACCGTCCCATCTGGATTGGTGTCACCTTTGACTTGTATTGCGGCTCGATTGAAGAACCTGAATTATGATAAATAATATTTTCAGTGAAAAACTATGTTTAGTGTAGCTTGTATATAACTTATCATTCATTTTTTAGTACAATGAAAATGAGCTCCATTTTTTCTATTTTATAACAAAAGGTGTCATGTCATCCAAATCATTCTTTGAAAGATACTTTCTGATTTTTTTTTGTTAAATGACTAATAAGAGAATGCCCCTTGCTATTTTTGTTGAAGCATCTAGGCCAACATTAAAAGCTCTGAACAAACAATTTTTTTTTTTATGGTTCTCCCAAGACCCTCTTTTCATCAATTCTAACCTAACTATTTTCTTTCATGTGAAAAATCTAACCTAACTTTAGTTGAGTGTTTTTTTATTGACACAACTATAAAAGTTATTATATGATGTTGGCCAACTAACTTTAATTTATAACAGACAAAAATTTGTATCTAATTATTATGACCTAAAAGTGATGCTAATGTACCATGAATTACATTATTCTACATCAATTTGTATCTAATTTATTGACTAAAAGTTATTCTAAAACATTAAACGTAAGTCATATTATTAACAATTCAAATATATTGCAAGTACAATCTTAATACGTTATACCTGAAACTTTGGCTCGGAGTACCTTGACCATCTAATTTCGAACTATAATAGTACTCAGCCCCCTCCTCATCCACCCCCCACTTCACCACCGACGCCACTACAACTCGCGCCAATCCAGTAAACGGGCTCCCAGTCACCTCAGTCACCCTATAAAACCGTCTTCCAATAAGAAACACCACCACGGCAGCCGCATTAACGGCCGCGCAAATCCCTAACCCGAGCCCCCAGCCCACATTGTCCTCGATGTAGACGATCACGGTGCTTCCGATGATGGATGACACGTAGAATACAACGAAGTACCAATTGAAGAACATGTCTTGGTCCCGGGCAGTGTTAAACTGGTCGGCGCCTAATGTCGCGTTTGTAAAGCGAGAGCCGCCACCTCCGATGACCATGAGGGCCAACGCCGAGTAGAGGACCGCAATTTGGCTTGTAGAAGGGCCACCACCGCTACATGAGACGGTGGTGGCAGCTTTGGAGCATTGGTGGGGGCGTAGGGAGGGTAGGGATGTTGTGAGTGTGAAGAGCACCATACCCTAAGAGTGTGCCCAATTGATTAGATATTGAAATGTGACACCAACTATTGCGTCATTATATTATTTGAAAAATGTTATAGTCGGTTTTTTTTTCAATCATAAATGCAATCCTTATATGTTTTTTATTTTTTTTTAAATCGTATACATTTTTTTAATAAGGTATATACTTTTATAAAAAGTAAAATATATACTTCAATAAATTAAACGGTGTCATTTAAAAAAACATGTGAATTTTATTAACAATTGTGAGTATATAAGGGTAACGATATATATAAGACTGTATTTGATACAGTAAAAAGACTGAATGTAACAACGATAATTTTACTTTGATCAAGTTTGAAGGGTTTCAGAAGTGTCCATCACATTGAAAAGAACCAAATAAAAGGTCACTTTTATGTTGCTTAGTGAGAATAACCAAAAAAAAAAAAAAAACACACACACACACACACACAATCAAATAAAAATTTGCCTAATCTTTATAGATAATTATCTATCCTAATAATTGGGTTTATCATTATTTCAAGAAGTTTCTAACGGGTTAGATAAAAACACATTCCCTTAAAAAATGTACACTATTCAATGACAATTTTTATAGACAAAGCATTGGAATTTTTTAAATAACTCTCATTCAATAGTTGACAAAGATGTCCCCAACCGCTTTGGCCGGGTGGATATGTACACCCCTTTTAAAGCAGCTTCCCAGGTTCATTTCTTGGTGATGCCAAGAAGAGAAAAAAAAAAATGGTGCTTTAGCTGGCTGTGTTTGTGGTGGACTTACCCCACATGATCTTCTAACCAAGCTAGGGTGGGCTTTGGTCTCCTGGTCTGTAGGCTCATGCTCTGTATGTGTGATCAGCCTTTGAGCTGAGTATGTTTCAGTGGACTACACTGTTATAATCGTCCTACGAGGTTTGTCAGTTTATAATTGTCCTACTATTTATGTACCCAGAAAAAAAAAGTGATGACATGACCTTGATTTTTGCCCCTACATTGAACAGTAACACATGTATTAAAATAAAAATGAGGTCAACATGCTAAAATTTATTGTCTTTTTTTTAGTGTAGTCCAAATCACTTTTTAGAAAATGCTTTCTTGATTCTTTTGGTTTATTAACTAAAGAAACTCTGGTCTGACCTACTTTTGGCGTTCACTGGTCTCATCTGAGTCATGGCTCAAGTCTATCTACTGTAGTCCCGTTCAAGCTTTGTGTACCAAAAAAAAAAAACCCTGAATATCTTAATTAAGTAGGCTAGATAGCATTTAATGTTACAAATAATAATAAAAAAGTAGAGCATACAAGTTTTCTCTAACTAATGTCACTCTTTCTCAACACTAGACAATTTTTTTTACAATTTACATCATTGTGTCTGTACTGTTAATTAGTATGAAAATCATAAATGATTCATTTAAGTCAATGCGACAATTCTGTCCAAAAACATGCTGTTATCATTTCCCTTTATCATGCTCTGCCAGAAAAAATGAAATAATTGAGAATGGTAATAATGAAGGCAGATGTACGATAAGGACTTAAGACCAAATTATTTGAACAGAACTTAATAGCACGTGGAAACATATCTGAAAAACAAATTTCACTTAATTAATAAGTTATTTTTGAATACTCTATGCAATGCATAAAGCATACATTTATTATATTACTAAAATTTTCCTTTTTTTAATGTTTATAACTAAAAACTGCATGTGATTAGCTTCTTAAATAAAATTTTGCGACCATTTAATGTGTATGGAAACACGATTGAACTAATTTAATTATCACAAAACCAGAGTCCAACTAAATATATTTTCAAACTCTACCTTAATCTTACATTATAAAAAAAGGGAAAAATCCATACAACCCCCTTAAATCTAACAGAAATTTATATAACCCCTGACTTTTCTTAAAATTCATACCTGAAAACATCTCATAAATCCAAATAACCCCTTAAATAAAATTTTCATTAACAGATGATGTATATTTTATGAATATTTTGTTTAGTTAACCCTGCTTAAAAACACAATATACTAAAAAACCCCTACAATGTATTAAAAATGTAAAAAATCTTATAAAAATGACAATTTTATCATCTCTAGAAATATTATTAAACCCTATCTGGAGACGTAAAATTATCATTATAGATGATTTTTTACATTTTTAACACATTGTAGGATTTGTTAGGTATACTGTATTTTCTACTAGGGTTAACCAAACATAATATTCACAAAATATTCATCACCTGTAAATGTAAATTTTATTTATAGGGTTATTTAGATTTATTAAGTATTTTCAAATGATTATATAAATTTTAAAAAAAAGTCAATGGATTATACAGCAGTTTACAGGGATTTTATGGTTTTTTTCCTATAAAAAATCAAAGAAATGAAAATCGATCCATGCAGGAGTTGTTCTTTAGCTAGAGTCACAGGTCGCTCTCCTAGGTTTATTAAAGAATTGTGAGTGATTTTATGCATACTAGGTTTTTTCAGCTTTTTTTATAATCTAGATCCCCTCACTATAATTTACCAAGAAAGCGATGAAGGAAGCAACGGCGACGACGGAGAAGCATCCAAAGTAGGAATCGGCAATGATAGCGCCCGCGATGGGGGTCAAGTTCACGCACCCATTAACAATGTTCGATACCTGCGCCGCATCAATGCTCTCCATCCCAAATTTCTGTATCAAGTATACTATCAGGTTCGCGTTGGCACCTCCCATCGCGATCCCCATAAACAACAAGTTGCCTGCACTGACACACGTTATGTGCGATCAAAGACCATCTAATGTTAATTTTCAAATCTCAATCAGATATTATCACCTGCAATGAAAGGGAAGGTCACCCAGCCGCCTCGCCTGCGATCGGGGAGTTTCGACGGGGCCAATTCAACGTCGAATCGGGCTTCTTCATGCCTCATTTTGGCATCCATTGCAGATGAATGGATGTAGTCTGAAGTAAGTGTTTTTTTTTTTTTAAATGAATCTGGAAGTAAGAGTTTTTAGCAGAAGCTTTTATAGCATGTGTGGAGTGGCCATATGACTTCACAATAGTCTTTTGTGATAGGTGAATTAGTTGTATCGCTCTCAAGCTACGCATTCAGTATTAAATTTATTTTGACTCTGCCGTGTTTGCTTGTTACGTGTAGACAAACTCTTCAGTAGAAATGAAGAATAGCTAGAGAATATTTGCATTATTTTTTGGTATCTAATTAAACTAGGTGTGGTTTAAGTAAATGCAAAGTATTTTTAAATTTATGCATCATGTGTGGAATAAAAAATGTATAAATTCTGCGTGATATTCATGAAATTGTAGTTATGATCGTAAAGATTTTTTTACGTAATCCATTTTGGGGAGGTTGTTTAATTGTTAATTATTATGTGTAAGAGAATC
The DNA here is from genome assembly GCA_030737845.1 of Acorus calamus. Classification (NCBI taxonomy): domain Eukaryota; kingdom Viridiplantae; phylum Streptophyta; class Magnoliopsida; order Acorales; family Acoraceae; genus Acorus; species Acorus calamus. The sequence goes on along the minus strand of CM060864.1, from coordinate 21,382,771 downwards.
AAACATAGAAAGATGAATATAATTAATTTTAATAGCATGCCTGGCATGTGAGAATAATTAAGTCATATCAGTTCCTATGTCACATTTCATGATTTGATGACACCCCACAAGCAAATTAAGTTACATGCTTTACTTGCCTAAATCTTTTCCTTTCACTTCCAAGACCTGGCACAAAAGATTTTCTCAATAGTTATGGTTGGTATAAAATCAAAAGTTAGGTGCATCCAATCCTTAGAAGCCTCCAACTTTAGGGATCAGATTAGATCCAACAGGTATTAAACAATTTGATTGTCCAACACGTTTGTGACCGACTGATTTTTTTCAATTTATTGTGATTGAAATACTTTATAAAATTTTAAAACTAAACTTAGAATGCAATTAAATTTTAAAACTTTCTTTTTTAGGATTCAGTTAATTTATGTATATTAAAATTATAAGATCGAACGATCACGAATGCGTTGAACAATCAAATTATTCAACATCTATTGGACTTAACCCGATCCGAAGATCCCCCAACTGCATGTATAAGGAAAAAATATTGCAATTATTTTGCCACCACCAGCAGGAGAATCTCATAATTCATAATTTTAAATGCATTGTTTCCACTATAAAAAATAATAATAATAAAATTAAACGCATTGTATTTGGTAGTGCGTTAATATAACATGTCCCACTATAAAGATTTAATGGCATGTGTTTTGAGTCATATATTAAATTAAGAAAATGATATGTAACCTCCAACAGTACGTCCGTGATTATTATCTTTTAGGGCTAACCATATAGTTTAGGAGTAGGAGTGGTGGAGTTTTAATTTAAGTAGATTTGTGTGGATGTTACTGAGTTATTGGCCAATTCTATGTATATCATCAATTTTTCAATTGCACAATGCCATGGACTACTTAATTTTGCCTAATATTCATTGTTGATATTAAATCTAAGAGGTTCATGATAATTAATTGCATGATCATGTCACAACTTTGAATAGCATAAAATAGTGCCTTGTGATATGAATTTAATCCATTTTCACCTAAAAATTTAATTAAGTTAATCTTATTATTTAAAACATTATTATCTTGAAATTTTTATTTTTAAGTCCCTGTAAACATGCTTATTTAGGGATCGATCCCTCCATTCTTCATATTTTCTTTCAAGTCTTCATATTTTCTTTCAAGTCCTCATATTCAACCGCCTATTTGGTTTTTAGTCCCTCCGTCAAACGTCCATCCATACATCGTTAATTTGTGAAATATGATTTATTTAAACGTCCATCCATACATCGTTAATTTGTGAAATATGATTTATTTTTAAGTCCTTGTAAACTATATTATTTAGTGATTAGTCCCTCCATTCTTCATATTTTACAGGGACTGATCACTAAATAACATAGTTTACAAATATTTAACACTAAATAACATATTTTACAGGGACTTAAAAATAAAATCACATTTTATAAATTAACGGTGTATGGACGGACGTTTGATGGAGGGACTAAAAACCAAATAGGCAGTTAGGGCTGGTAAACGAACCAAACCGCTCGGACTCGGCTCGGTTTAAGCTCGTTCAAACTCGTTCAATTAGACAAATGAACGAGTTTGAACAATTTTTAAAGCTCGGTTAGGCTCGGGAGCTAGATCGGACTTCATTTTGTATTCAAATTCGACTCATTTGTGTTATAAAAAACTTAGTTGAAGCTTAATTAAACTCATTTTTAAAATCAGAACATTAGATCAACACAAAGTTATGCTCTTTTAGGCTCATGAACTTGGCTCATTGAGGCTAAAATTTTATTTTTAACCCCGACAAACCCTAAAATGAAGAAGTTCGCTAGGTTTGTTGAGGCTCGTGAGCTTGACTCGGCTCGACTTGACTCGTTTATAAACGAGCCGAGCTTGAACATGTCGAAGCTCGACTCGTTCGGCTCGTTTATCACCCCTATAAGCAGTTGAATATAGGGATTTAAAAAGAAATATGAATAAGTGATGGACTGATCCCTAAATAAAAATGTTTACAGGGACTTAAAACTAAACATTCCTATTATCTTTTACTGGCGCATATATGCTATAATCTCTACTTTGTTTTTTAAATACCAATTTAGTCCCCCCAGTGAAATGTGTGGTAATATACAAAATAGAGAAAGGGAGATGATTGAGGCATCTACTTTTTTATAAATACTTTATGTAATGATATTTACTTTATCTATATGAATGGATGAAAAGAATGATATAAATCTTAATTCATCTGTTACGTGGAATAGTTTTTATTTTTTTTGTTGGAATAGTTGAACTACTGTTTGTGGATAAAAATCATAATCTTCAATTTTTATGATACCTTTTCAAATTTATAGCATGATTATACCACATGCCTTAAATCATGTGAGCCTAAAACCTTAAAGATATTTTGTTAATCCCCTAGTTTGTGTTCTTAATATCTGTAATCATATTTCCAATAATGATCACCATGATTGGAAGTGGGGTTTGTGATTTTAAAATGATAATAAAAAAAATTGCCAGGAATTGTTGTCTCTTCAAGAAGCAATAGCTAACTAGAAAACAATACAGCATGATTTATTTTCATGTAGACACAGAAAACAATAGCATTCTTTTTAGCTAAGTCAAAACTTTTAAAATGAACTCTCTATACATATTCACTTAAAATATCCTTAAATAATAGTTAAATACCGCACAATTTTGTTTATATAAAATTTTAATCCTATAAATACTTTTGCTAAAAAAAGATCTAGCCAGGGGTTCCTAACTCTTTTATTGGCACCGATACTGAGGCCAGTCGCCACATAATATATAACAAATGTAGTATATGAAATTGTCAAATGCAGCATATACTCCATTATGTATCAATTCATACCATTGTGTAATTTATTTATTTTTAAAAGTCTTATTAGTAAATTATTTTAAAAATATTAAAACATATACAAGTATAACATTTTCTTTTGTACAAAGACCGGACAAGGACTCTGACAAGCTACAAAGTTCTTAAACATGAAACAGAAGTCTATCAAGTTTGCCCATCTGTAGACACTTTTTTTAAAGAGCCCCTCCATGTATAGCAAATTAAATTGGCATCCTCAACCAAAGATCTATTCAAAACTTCACCAAAATTTGTCTTTGTTATGATACATTTCAATGTAGAATTAATAGAAATGCATGTCCTCATCACTGTGTAGCAGTTGTCACCCAGGCATCATATCAATAAATAGGATGGCCATGGTTCATCCATCTGTAAGGACCAATGAATGGGACCATCAGATTTTTCCAGAAAAAAGAAGAATGCATTAGTAAAAAGTAATAACTATAGCACCCATCGTTATACTTCAAATTAATACATGCAGTTTCAAACTAGATTACATATTAATTTATTATTATATTATTTTATTAATGTGTTACTAGAATAACATTATCTTATGTTATTATATAAAATGTTTTATTCCCTCACTATTGTAAAGTTTCATTATTCTTTCTCTCTAAATCTAACACGGTATTAAAATATTTTTGAGATCTCAAATTTTTTTCTTGTTCCCCTCTCTTCTTTGGATCTCCTTCTTCCTTGAGATCCGTATTGGTTGTGCCGTCGTCCCGTGCACCATCGTTATCATCGTGTCGTCATCATCGTATTCCCCGTCGGGCCCCTGCCGCCGCCCGTTGTAGCACAAATTTGATGTCTCTTTAAAAGGCCACCACAAATATTTATTGCTTGACAATTACAGTGGTCCTTGTAGCTTCAAAGAATATCATGCGAAAACCAAATTTGAACATTTATTTAATAATTTAAAAGGTTCATCACAGAGACAGAGTAGTAGTGAATTTCTTTTGTAAGTCACAGACAAAAAAAAAAAGATTCCCAATGATATATTTATAAAATTTTTTTATAAAAACAAGAAAACATACAAACAAGACCTTCAAAAAATGTAATTCTTATCAATAATGAATGGAGACCAACATAAAACTGTAAATGTAAATTGTGTTTTTTATTTCAAAAAATAATAATTTATGTTTTTTATATCGAATGGACTTTCCTTTAACCAAATAAGTCCTGAACCGTTGTAAAAATAATAATAAATTGTTGTTAGTGATAAATTTTTAGAAACAAATTGATTTAATGTCTACAGGTTTAATTTAAGAAATGTATATACTATATAAATAAGCTATGGTCACTTGAAATTTAGACCTTCCCTAAATTCTCTCAGTCCATTTTTTTCATATTCTCTCACTCTAGCTATTCGGTCCTCTGCAATCTTCACTGCAATAATAATTTCTTGAAATTGAATATCTCAAACGTATCTGACGCACATTATTTGTGAACGACTGTGTGAATTTTTTGGTCACAAACAGACTTTTCAACTGATGTTGGGATTTGTGGTCCCAAAAAAAATCTTGGGTCTATGACTTGGGTGACAACTTCCATGGCTTTTTTTGCAGCAACTCAGCACTCTGTGTGGTCATTCTTATCACAAGCTTCACTACTCAATATTGTGTGGCATGGACAAATTGACAATGCAGTTCACAGTAATAATTTTTTGTAAAAAAGATGGTGAACCAAGTGATCCATATTAATGGAGGGAAGACAGAAACAGAACCTTAGAAAATGACTAGTCACTATATAATATATGGTGCTGTGAGCCCTGTAAGAACCAGCTGAGGGGTCTGAAGGCACATGACAAACAGTTCCAACATGCATCAACAAATCCAACATTAGGGTAAGAAGAATAAACATATATAGGCTTAATATTTGAACATAAAGTGATGAAATAGAATTGGCATGCAGAAAAAGAAAACATCAGGTATAATAGGATTGTCCATTGTTGTGCAGACAGGTCAACCAATGAAGAAGGAGCAGATTGGCTACTCTTTTAAAAAGCCTGTGACCTCCATGAACTTGAGAATTGGGTAGCTGGGTAGCAACTATAGAGTAGTGATCGAGCTACTTTATAGTTTATACCCATAAAAAAAAAAGCCAGGAAAAAAGAGCAAACAAACATGTGGTGCAACTCGGGCCAGTCAAAATGGAACCCAACTTTCAAGTGTTTGGGTTGATATTCATATGGTTTGACTTGGATAGAGCCCGGGTGGGATTATCTATGGCTAACTACATGGAACAACTTTGTATTAGTTAATGAAAATAGAGCCCGGGTGGGATTATCTATGGCTAACTACATGGAACAACTTTGTATTAGTTAATGAAAAAGCATCACGTAAGAGAATGCACTATGAGCAAATATATTTGAATATACTTTTATAGGTAAAAGTCTTTTTGTTTGAGGGTTTACAATACATTCGACTTACGGGACGTATTTTTATTGACTGCTACAAGGTTATTCTTTGTAGTTAGCCATAGACGATCCCATCCAGTTAGAGCCGGTCTTTTATTATAAAAAATACAATAAGATAAAATAAATAAAAATTATACTTAAAATCTATCCTTATTAAAACAATTTCTTATTGAAAAATGATATGTTCAATCTTATATGCAGTTTCATTCGTAGCTTTTATCAGTTTTTTTTAAAAATATATATTTGTCCATTAAAATACATATTGTTACATAAATAAAAATAAACACTGAAATATATCAATACATTTTTTTTATTAAAAAAAATTGTGATAAAACCTATACCCAATATGAGTCTAGGATAGCATAGTATAAATTGTGTTCTCACAACATACGCAGCTACAAACGAGTATAGGAAGTTTTATTTCACATATACAAGTCAAGATGGGGATGTACACCCAATTCAGAAGCGTGTGACCGAATGATGACAGACAAAGATTTGATAGGTACTGTCTGAATAGGATCTAAATTTGAAGTTAGATTTTTAGGGTGCGTTTGGTTGTGCGATTGTAAAACTGATTTTGCAGGAATCTGCGATTGCAAACCTGATTCTGCAGGAAGCTAACTTTCTCAGCCTTTTGAAATCGTAGCTTTTGGGCACTATTTGCCTGCAATCGCTGGATTTAAAACTGTGATTACAAAACTGTTTGGTTGCGCGATTGCAAATGCAGCTTCCTGTAATCGCAATCGCAGCGCAATCGCGCAACTAAACGCACCCTTAGTATCATATACATGTGTGTGATGTGAGCCTCAAGAGACAGGTGGGTTAGCCATTAAAAGGGAAATATGACTAGTATCACTATCAATGTATGTATCATTTCAAGTTATTTTCTAGGGAAATATTAATTTTAAATATATTTTCTTGGCACATGAAAACACCTCAAGTTAAGGATTACATTCTGCCGTTTCATTTTCTTTCTATTGTTTACCTCATTTATATTCATTATATATATGTTATTAATTTTTTATTATGTTAATTTTGTACATTGTTATGCATCTATATGTATACATTGTAAGTCTTGTGTGCTCTATATTGATACATTGTTACGTAACTTGCGCATATAAAAAAAGTTTTGGACGAAAAACTCTAAATATATAATTAACTTAGAGGTGTTTTATACGCACAAAAGTTGAAACTAAAAAACATGAAGGATTAAAAAATAAATAAAATTAATATTTCCTTATTTTTTATGTGATTGTTCTTTTTGGTGACCCCTATTACGTTGACATAATCACATCCAATAAATCATAGCATCCTTTTATTTTTTTGTATAAGGGCTCTATATCCATATCCAGAGCATACAAACACACGGGTCACTAGACTCTAAACAGCTAGCCTAGAAAGGCTTACAACAGCTTGGGCAGGAGAGCCCATATATAGTAGTCCCGACTTACAATGATGATACACATGCTCCAAACTATAAGTTCCATTGACAAGTCTCATTAAGTATTATAAATTTATTGAATAGCTTGTTGACTTTTGAAAAAGATTAAAATAACAAAATACGGATATATTTTCATTGAAAATCTGTCTCATTAACCCAAATTTCTCCATTTTTCTCGATTCAGTATTAGAATCTCGAAATTTATTTATCCATTTTAAAATTTAAATTTTAAAATCTTTATCTAAATTGTAATTGAACTTAAATTACATCAAAACTAATTTAAATTGTTTTTTATCAAAATCATTCAAACGATCTAAATTTCTTTTTTCAAATTTAAATTCTTATTATACACCACTCAATAAGTTGAAAAGCAGCACTTCACATCACGATATATAACATTTCCACTCAAATAAGTTGAAAAGCAGCACTTCACATCATGATATATAAATTAACATTTAAACTCAATGAGTTGAAAAGCAGCACTTCACATCACGATATATAACATTTACACTCAAATAAGTTGAAAAGCAGCACTTCACATCATGACATAAAAAAAAATTAAATATAAATGACCTATTATATCCTTTGTCCCCAAGTTTCTGTGTGCATAAATAATTCTTCCATCCATCAAAATCATGGATTATAGATTCAAAAGTGAAGTGCATGTGATCTTCAGAAAATTTCAAATGTACAACATTATCAGGTCTTGCAAGTTGCAAGCCTCATGTCATGATTAAAAATAATTAAATGAATATACTAGATAGTATGTTAATTTTACGTGGGTCACAAGGATTTTATTTGGCGAATGGTTGAATCACGCTGGTTGTAACAACCACTCAAATATTTTCTTGTCAACATGAATAATACACCTGATATGCTTGGCTCAAGGTGTCACCTATTGTGTGCAGGTGGAAAAAAAATCTACAACCCTGGGAACTGATTCTAATAAATTGTGATCCACAATTTGTTATGAGATCGTGTTGTGTCTATGCTGGCCCGAATCTCTCTACTTTAGTAACGATCTACCAATATATTATAAGAACTTTATAACATATTAAAGGTCACTATACCAAAAAAGAGGACTACAGATCATTTTAGAAGTTCTATTTTATAATTGTGACGTCACTAATGCAATATATGAAATCATCAAATTCAATATATATTTATTAATGTATATACAATGTTACATAAAATGTCAAAATATACACATTCAATTCACGCGAGTATCTATTTCATTTTTTTTATAAAAAGATAAACCTCATTAGTGAAATATATCCTTTAAAAATCAAAATGAGACTACCGAAAGGATTGTGTTGAACATTTATAGAGTAAGCCACTAGTAGTTATACATCAAACTGAAATGCAGGTTCAAACTTTAACCTTTATCAACAAATTCTATGAAACTTGAAAAACTTTTTGCACATGGTTGCAACTTGCAGTGCTTTCTTGGCCGCAATTCAGCATTCTGTGAAGCCTTCCTTGTCTCACACTTCACTCCTCACTTTTGTGGCATGGACAATGCACTTCATAGCAATTGAAAAAAAAAAGGGAATTAAAGTGACCATTATACATGGGGGAAGACCAAAAGATGAGACAAGCCACTAAAGGGAATTTCCCATCATTTGCCCTAGCCTTTCAATTTTTTTTTTTTTTTGGAGCCCTAGCCTTTCAACTTTGACACAATTAAACTTTGCACATGATTTAAAAGGTTCTGATTTTGTTTTTTTATGTATAAAAATGACGTTGAAGAACTTTCACCTACAAACAAAACTAAAAGACAGATCATACGTCAATTGTGGAAGGCATGGGATATTTGCAACCAAACAGGTTTAAAAAGGATAATGTTAATAGAAGTATATATACTCAGTCAATTATATTTATCCACATTGAACAAGCAAAATATAAAATATGAGAGCTAAAACTCTCAATTCGTTTTACAACCCGTCTACAACCCAAAAACAATCCCCCAATCATCTATACTAACATAATGTATAACACAATGTATATCACACTATCGCAATGTCTGAAAATTTTAAAAAATAATTATTTTTCAAATAAAAATACACTAATATATTTCAGTGTGTACTTCACTATACATTTTACTTTTTATAACAGTATGTATTTAAATGGACAAATATACATTTTAAAAAAAAAACAATGATAATTGCATATGGGACTGTACACAATGCTCAACATAACATTTTACAAAAAAATATATATTTTTAGCAAAAATGAGCAACATGCGAGACCACATACAAGGACTACATGTAACAAAGTCGCTTTCAATAAGATCTTTGAAGATCTTCCATAAGTTCAGACCTAGTGTGAGTTCCACATTCATTGAATGAGGTGGCCATCTTTATAGAGTTTTAACTGGTTCAACCAGAATGGAATACTTAAAAATCTACATCTTTCAATGGAAAGGATATGATGCATACACAATGGAGAGGAATCTGATTGACAATTTTCACGGTTTCACTGACATGGAGGATGAACAGATAACATTTCATGCCCACCACTTTTGCCAGGAAAAAAAATGCAAACACCAACTTACAGACACCCTGGATTTCTGATAGAGTATTTCACTTTTTACAAGTTGGACATCAAGGAAAAAATTGACGAGGAACAATGGGAAATCATGAAAAAAAATTAGGCTACAAAAGAAGCTACGTACATCCCTTTCATGTATGTATCGTATTATTTTGTGAGAACCTCTTACGGAGGCTCAACGAATATGGACGCATGTGAGACCTCGGTATGTGTGACATTCTAAGATGTTATCTTTAATTCATAACCCTTGGTGAGAATATTTCGATCCAGATTTCATCTTGAGTGGGGGGTGTCATCGGAAAAGAAGGAGACATGAGCATCGTCAGCCCCTACAGCAAGTTGAATTCTGTAGGGATGGAAGGTGAGGCAGCTGACAGGGCCTGTTCTTTGGATCGTGACGCTGGGCCGCCCGCCTTGTAAGCTGAACACTTTAACGATTTTCTTGGCTGAGCCACTGGCGATGACGGGGGCATGGCGGTGGATGGCTAAGGCTGTGAGAGAGCCCCTGTGAGTATCGATGGTGAGATAGGTTTTTGATTCGTTTCTGATGTCCAGGAACCTTATGTCCCCAGCCTGAGAAGCGCTGACAATCTGCCATTGATGATGGTCAAAACAAGAGATTCAGGACATGAAATTATGGGAGATGGAAAGTAGAAGCAAACTGACATAGCTCAGGCAGCATATTAGGATAATTGAATGTTCACTAGAAAATCTGCTTGCTCTCTTGAAAACTTCATTAGTTTCCTCTTTTTTTCTTTTTTCCCTTCATCTCACAAGAGAGCTTCATTATCAGCTTTGAACCTTCAAGGGACATCAAATATCCAGAAGTACAGACCAAAATCACACCTTTATTTGGTCCGAGTCAAAGCCAATCCTGTGACTGTCATGAGCTCAATATGGGAGCAACAATGTCAGCCATAATAGCTAATACAGGTTTGAAGGCATGTAACAAGTCAATCATACATCAGCAAATCCAAAACGTAGGGTAAGCAGAATAAACATATATGCTAATACAGGTTCAAATATGACATAAAATGATAAAATGGAACTAATTCATTAAAGACAATATTAAAAATGTCAGAAATAAATTGATCATTATTATGATTACCTTTGACGGGTCCAGTCCAGGTTGAAAGCCAACCCCAACAACCCTTTCTACTGTTTGATTGTGGGGCCTTGTTATGCAGACAGGTCTACGAATGTCACAAAGAACAGATTAGCTACTCGTTTACAGAAACAAATATACTAATATAGATAAAAGATTTAGCATGAGGAGAAATAAATCAAAACAAAATGAGAGGGGGGAGAGAGAGACATATCAGGAGTACAATGTCAAATATCCTAACAGTGCCATCCACAAAACCAGCAGCTATCAGATGACCATGAACTTGAGAAGCAGACTATACAATAACCAGATTGAGTACTTCAGTAACTGAAAAACAACTAGGGGGTAATGATCAGCTACATTTAGAGGAAAAATTTATCTATGCTAGAAAATATTCAACATGCTGATAGCAGATAAACATATAACCAAATCTTAAACATATAACAAAGTCTGCACGTTCTTTAAGGAAAAGAAAAGAAAGTGTTCACATTGAGAAAACTAAAGGCATTAGGAACGCCTCAATGACCTTATACTTAAGAAGATAATTGACCAATCTGAACAGATAAATCACCATAATGCAACTACTATTTTTTGTTAATTTTTATATATTCCATTAATCAATCAACATAAAGGATGGCTCTCCTTTTCTCATAAATCAGATTTTGTTACTTCCTCACTCTCTTAACAAGTTGAACCAGAACTGTATTCAAACAAGGAGCAGTTCACAACTTCACATCATGACCAAACATCACATAAAGCTCTCAAAACAAATAGCCATATCATCACAGCAGTTGTCCCCAAATTCCAGGGCCTCCATATATATTCTGGTAATCAATTCATTTATCAGTTCACAAACTTTGGTAGTGTTGAAATTTGAAAATTTACTAGCGGCAAACTCATTGTAGAATGAACAACATTTCAGAAACAGCACGCTTGGAATAATAAAATTTTAACTACAGTACAAGATTCCAAGGAGGACGAATATGTAGCACATCCTAGAAAGGACATCAATACCCAGTGTTCCTATATAGCCCGACATTAGCTAAAGCAGATGGAAAAAACAGTAAAAAATAAAGAATTTTAAACAAGAAGAAAAACAGCAAAGCATTGTCTCATCACATGAGGATGGTCATGAAGCACATCCCAGAAACTGAGAAGCCTCACAACAGACTGAATTAATTACTGTACAAAATCCAGTTCATAGGTAGGTGCAGGTACTAGTATTGTCTGGTAAATGCTTAGTTACTGGCCATAGCAAGTTTGGCTGTAATGGAAAACTTTACCTTCAGAGAGGCATAAGACAATATAAAATGGCATTATAACCACGTGTACATATAAGAGGATCAATGCAAGCGTAAACACTTCTTACGCAACATAGGCAAGAAGATTAAGCAAACAATAGCCTATCATGTACATTCACATCTACTTTAGGGGAAGCAATATGGATCATTGTGAACACTGCTGGCTCTCATCAATCCATCATCTTTTGTTTGTTGATCACTTTGTCCATAGAAAGGGCAGGGGCACTAACTTGCACCATTTTACTCTGATATATAGTCTACCATAGAAGAATTATGTTACACGGAAGAATCACATCAGTAGTATTAGGTTACACAAAAACACGTCATTTTATAACATCTAAATAAACACATCAACATTAGACAGGTACCATCTCTTCTATCATTATTAGTAAACAGAGCATCCCGTAACCAAGAACACGGTTACACGGCTCAGAAATATATAACATTAACCACTTTTCAAACAATTACTATTTCCTCATCTTGTAATAAATTAAAGTGCAAAACTGATATTTAACTTGTGTTTAAAAGGGAAACAGGACTTACCAATGTGGAAATTCTACTTTCTGATAATGAAGATAAAGAACAACTTTCTGTTCTTTTTCAAGATCCCATAGCCGGATGGATGACATACCACCAGAAGCATACTGTTTATAAAAGTATACAAATCTTTGTAAGAGAACATGCAGGAAATGGTTCATTACGGAAGGAACTCAACAGCAGATAGGAGAATCCTAGATAACATTGGAAGAAAAAAATACCAAATAACCAGACTGCTGCGCCGTCCCGCCCGTCCACAACAGCATTCACAATTTGGACCCCATGTTCATGATCTTGAATCGAAGAAAATGCTGTTACAAGCTTTTGTTTTCTCTTTATAGAGTAATTTTTCCATATGCGAATGTTGCCATTGCCTGGAAAAACAATGCATTCCATCAAATTCACAAGAAACCCCCCCATAAATATTGTTAGAAAAAACCATCCTTTAACAAAACAACCCGAGTTTAGAGTTGCAAGCTTACTAGAAGCAACAAGAAGCAAGCTGTCATCAAGCTCATTCACAAGGCAAAGTTTGGAAATTCCTTTATCAGAAACTTCATGATTGCTAAAGCTATTTAGAAGAGTACCCCTTGTCATAGTTCCATACCCTAGAGAAGAATAATACTAAAAAGGTCAACAAATAATCCAAGTGCAGCATATTGATTATAAAACCATAATAATTTTGTTGGGAATAGGTGTCCCTCTACAGCACACTGCAAATGGGTAATGCTTACTGGCTAAAACACAATTATCCATACAAACCTGCACTTATCATCATAATAAGAAATAATGTCATCATAAATAAACTCTCAAACCATAATTTTGTGGGGAACAGGTGTCCCTCTACAGCGCACTGCCAATGAGTAATGCTTGTTGGGAAGAAAATGAACTCCAACGTATGTCATCATAAATGAGAAAATAATGCAAGGAAAGACCGATTGTACAATCATTTACAGTGAAAGCATAGGTCCATGTACCATATAGTCGAACTTATAAGACAAAAATGAAGGAAGCTTAAATGGTGAAATCATGAATGCAGAGCTTTGGCACTTATCATATTGCTGTGTACCCCACATTTTGTCAATCCACTCAAAAAAAAATTATTGTGAAATCTTCGTAACATCCTTTTGCAAACTAATACCCTAATTATTTGGAGTTCACTACTGAGACATGAAATTTAGTCTGTTTGACAGATACTACTCATTCTAGAAGATGATTCAAGCTATAGCTTTCCAAGTTCAACTAGTAAGATCAAAGCACATCTATACACTGTCTGCTTATAAGATGCTGTATGACAGATGTGTGATTTTAAGTAGTATAGTTCCATTCCCAAGGAATGCAAATTGTCATGGCTATAAAAGTCTTGAGATTTACTGTTTCATCTTCTTTCATTCAAAACTTTCCATCCCAAAAATGATTGACATTCTATAAAATGAACCTCGATTTCCGTTTCTAGATCAGCTATATGGTTCTAATGAAATCTTGGTTGTTATGGGTAAAGTGATCCACAGTGATAAAGCATATCCTTATCTATAATAAAAACAAGAATCATTAAAGAAAAATTGCCAAGAGGAATTTCAGATATAGCATAA